>JALLBK010000345.1:0-21973 GCA_036940085.1 Discostella pseudostelligera | reverse complement strand
CAGCTCTCAGTGATGAGGGCACCGATGATGCCAATGGTAGCAACAATGATGTTGGCATTGCCACTGCCAATTCGCCGGAAGGATCTCCATCCCAGGAGGATGGCCCAAGTCAACCAGGCCAGCAGCTGCAGCATCAGCACGACGAAGATGATAACCATGTCGGCACGGGTGAGAATGCTGGACCCCAACAGGAGGAGGACAACATCAACACCGACAATGCAAAAGTAGAAGGAGAAGCAGCCACAGCCACACTCCCCCAAGATCAAGACACTAGCCACCAGCACCACCAACATCCTCCACTGTCAAATATGTCGATGATGAGCGGACCACCTTCCATCACCAAGGTCAAGCTTCAGCAAGACGATGACGCTACCAACATGACTCCCACGACATGCAATACTACCTTATCACAAATTTCACCTCAGAGACTTGATTCTGTTCCACATTATCCACATCCCAACACTAGTGCCGGTGGTGGTGGCAGTGGCAACGAGGATGCTCCTAATTCCATCAGCGATAATAACCCAACAGTACATGGTTCTACTTCGGGTGGTATGAGAATGATGCTGTATCCCACCAATACCAACCATACGTCATTGACCACAGCGACACCCTTGTACCACCATCCCTCCAATCATCAACATCATCATGCACAGCATCCACCACCGCAGCCACTCACCACCCTATCATCATCAACGACCAATACCACCACTCCTCAAGCCTCGTTGCACTTGCTATCCTCACCGTATGATCATTCCCATGGGTCCTTTTCGGCAATCACTACCATTAGTCATGTCAAACAATATTTTCCAATGTCAGTGTCATCGAACATGTCGGGAGTCGGAGGAGGCAATCACCAATATCAATTCCAATACCACAACAGCAGTAATCGGATGCAGCCTCCCAATAACGGCAGTATGCCACCACCACCACCCTCGTCGTCCCATCATCCTCAACAAAATCAACAACAGCAACGATCACAGTACGTGTACCAATATCAGCATTTTGATCCTCGATCCCATGAGGAGGAAGTCGTTGAGAAGGGAAATCCAACCACTACTACCGCAAAGAAGAAGGTGAAGCAACTTGGTGGTGCAACAATGACAACTAATTTTCACGAAGCACATCTTCATCCAATGCATCCTACTGCCACTGCTGGAGCGAGCAATTCTGCTTCCGTTGGTGGTGCCGTCGGAAATCATGTCATTCCGCCGACGGTACACATGCCCAATTTTCCGGGTGGATATAGTCATAAGGATGTTAGTCCGTTAACCAGTCACTTCTCGGCAATGAAGAATTATTCTGCTGTTGGTGGTGGTGCTGGGGGAGGATCCTCGTCTGACATGCCCGATTTTGGAGCCTCTCCAATACTAGCTCATTCCGAGTTGGAAGCAGGCAGTGGTGGAGGTGGGACGAGTACAACGGCGGCGATTGCAGAAATACAATCGGGTCCCCCTCCCGGTGAGAACGCTATGCCTACTACCAACAAGTATGCCAAGACATCGCCATTGGATTTGTTATCGTCCGTATCTACCTCACCGGTTATGGCCCAACCTCGCAAGAGGGCACATTCCTCGTACAATATGATGCACCACCACCAACAACATCCACCGCATGGGCATTCAACGTATAGTTATCCACCACCGTCACAACATCCGTCTTACCATCATCATCCTGGAGCGTCTTCGTACGGTGTGCATTATCAGCAGGAGGACAATTCTCCCGCGTCGACCACTTCCACTACCACAACTTCGACGGATCCAACTATTACACCACTGAAACCCATGCAGTCGAATTTGGAACTCATGCTGAGTGCTGCGAACACTTTGGATATTGATGAATCATCGAAGAAGGCGATATCAAATCAACATCATAATGCCAAGAAACGTAAATTATCTTCCGAGAATGCCAAGACTATTAAGAAGCGACTGTTGGTGAACACGTCCAATTTGGAATTGACGACATCCTCCTCGGCAGTATCCACGTCCATGTCGTTGGCATCGGGGGGCAATAATCTCTTCTCCGTGGGTGGATATCCTCCCGGATTTGATCTAAGTACCTTACCTCCTACCAGGTTGAATAACAAGTCCAACAACCACTCCAAAGTCACTACCACTAAATACATCGATTCGGAATCCGTTGCCCAGGCTCAACAGGCTCTGCTCCTTGCCGAACAGGCCCTCGAACGTCCTCGTGTTGGCAAACAACTCCTACTCTCCATGGCACTGGTCCGGACCAATCCACGCACACCTCCCTCATGCTATCCTGCCCACGGTACGGTACTAACCGATCGATTTCATTGGGCGGCCTTCCCCCCACTTGACATGATCCTCCGAAAGAATATGAAACGATATTACGAGCTTAGTACGAACAAGTGCCAAAGTCGAGATCAACAAGAGTTTAATAATGAGTTAGTATCGAGTGTGAAGACCGAAGCACAAAAGTATGGATGGGAATTTGATGATAAAGCCTTTGATGATAAAAAGATTCGTGATCGTATCCGATGCTTCTACAAGGTGAGGTTACAGGAGATTGTGTATCGACAACTACATCATGAACAATAGATCTGCTGCTCGTTGTCCCCAACAACTAACTTCTTATTTCTTGATTTTATCAACAGACGCACATTCAAAATGCCAAGAAGCGTCTAAAGACCATGCTCCGCCATCCCGAAAAACGTGCCAATATCAAGGCACTTGCGGCACATTTCCACTTGATCGAGGAGAAGGGCTTTGAGAATGAGGATCCTGCGAATATTACTGCCGTGACTACTGCTACTACCGATGATGAAGATTGTGATTACGATGAGGATGGGGATGCCAATGATTTGGGCTATGGATTGAGTCAGAGTTGTAGTACCGAGAGTGAACAGCTGCCTCAATATCATCATCATCAACAGCAGCATCATTATCATCAACAGCAGCAGCAACAACATATGTATCAGGAGGATGGTGGACAGAGATATGGGAATGAGAGTCAATATAGTTAAAATGCAGCGGCAGGTTGAACGATGAGAGGACGGTGTCAGCTCGACAATATGATTATTACGAGATTTCTTCGGACGACGATCAAGAGTGGTAGAAATCTATGTCGATTAAATCAGCTAGCGCTTGTTACCTATTTTACGCAATCCTCATGCGCGGTGACGCTGCTGATCTTCGGACGACTACGGCAGTTGACAATATTTTATGAAAGAGTTCATAGTCTGTGTAACTCTAAAGAGAGAATAGATTCATCGACAACTAGATACTGCGAGGTCTTGTACTAACAGCAACTACATAAAATTTCACATTATCAAACTCTACGAACAATCTTAATCAATCGCATCCAGAGGTTCCGCCTTCAGCACGTCGGAACATTCTTCAGTAGCAATAGAATTACAACATGAATCACTAGTATCATCCTTGAGGTACAGCACTGCAACATTGTCATCATCATTATCTAAGTCTTCCATGACTTCGTTCGAACTGCTGAAGGGTACTATTTCAACGCCTTCTTCAGTAACAACGTCGTCGTCGTCGTCGTCGTCGTCGTCGTTATCGCCTATTTGCTCAATTTGATCAATCATGCGAGATGCGTCATCATCACAAAGAAGATCAGCAGACGCAGGAACATCGTCTATCATTTCCCTCTTCAACGAGAACTCAATGGATGCGGAAAATACCCACTTTGATGATGTTTTTGTCGTAGGAGTCATTATTTGATTCCCCATCGTCAACTGAATTGCCTTGCCATTGGTACCGTTGGTGGTGATTTTGTCTCGTTGCGCATCCTCATCATTTTCCTTATTGACAGCATCCAATTCCGGTGATTCTTTGTAGTAGCACACCATGCGATCTTCACTCTCAATGAGTTCGACACTCTCCTCAAAAGTATCTTCCTCGGGAGAATCATCGGATTGTGACTTGCCACTCACTCTCTGTTGATACTCTGCAAATAGCAATTCTTGTTCCATCCGTTTCCTCGCTTCGCGTTTTACTTTGTCTTGACCTATCATTGGAATCATTGACCCAGATAGATCCTGCGATGGTACGAATCGTTTGAATTCTACCGGCTTTGTTACTCCTTCAGAATGGCATGCCCATGACACTGGTAGTGGTACATCTTCGTGTCGGGTTAGATTGAACTCCGGTAGTCTGGTGATATACTTCCCAAACAATTTTACCCGCAATGCTTTCATCTAATATAACGCACAGGCAATGATTGATTGAGAAAACAAATGTGAAATATCGAACTAAGCAAAGAAGGCGTTGCAGCACATATCTTACCTTGAGAGCATTTTCGCGGATCATCTTCGCCGTCTTTTGCTGCTGGTGAAACAATTTCATTGCCTCTTTAGATGCATTTGCCTTTTGTCGCTCTGTCTCCTCATGAAAAAATAAATCGAAGAGACGCATCCATGGACCAAGAAAGATCCATACGATCAATCGGGATGCCCATTGCAATAAGAATCGCCACGGAATGAAGAGGGCTACGATCCCAGCACCGAAAAATATAAGTGTCGTGAAGAATGAAATGATGCTTTCGTTCCAATTCAGAACGCTTCTGATGTATCGAATTCTATTGCAGTACCCAGCAAGACGTTGCTGGTAGGGTAACAATCTTGCACCTGCCACTGCAGAAATAGGATCAACTAATGCCGCATTGGCTTTTGCCTTCGTTTTCGTCCTTATGATGGCATCATCGGAAATAGTTTTGATTTTAGCATCCAAGTCGAGTTGTTTAGCGTACTTTGCATCGTCATCTGCAAGCCGTTGCCTCCACTTTTTCTCAAGGTCGTTGGCTTCTTTATGACCTTCATGTGGTTGTACCTCAATCCTTCTGTGCTCATGAGAAGATTGACCATAAACCAGAATGTTCCAGTAGTACGCAAACGAATGTCCACACTTCCAAGGATTAGGATGGGACACTCGATGCAGCATATTCGCAATCATGATCCATCCACAGCCAAAGAGAATGAAGGAAGGCAGCAAGTGCAGATTTTCCACCACGTGGATTGACAAGTAAAACACAACGGCCGAATGGAGTGGTAGCCAGACATTTCCCACCTTGATCTGTCCTCTCCAAAATATCAATGAGCGCACTGCATCACTCATGACATAGGTTGCATGCCGCTTGTGTGCAAGAATCTCGTTGATATGACTGCGAAAGAGGCTCATTTCAAATACCTCTTCATCATGCGGACCATCAACACAGAATTTGGCTACGCGGTGAGACTTCCACTGAAGAGAATTCACCCACTTGCGTTCAGGTGCTTTCCATCCTTCCAATAGAAATCTTTTCTCGTCGGGTATTTCTATCCGAAGTCTCAATGTTATTGTGCCCATAGCTTCTCCTCTCTCAACCAAATTCGGAGACTCGTATAAATTGTAGACCAAGGTATGCACAACTCCGTGAGAGAACTTCCCAAGATGGACGGATATTCGACCTATGCATTCATGTTCCATCGGTCCAACATCATAATCTGCAACTCCAAGGTAAATGGCCGTGGAGGGGTGCTTCATTTGAAACACAAATGCCCGTGTTGACCATGGTGGCCAAATGGGTGAACAGCTATCATCAATGACTTCTGTTTGCACCATAATATCACCATACACTATAGACACAAATGGATCTGATTTATTCCCAATGCTTCCCCCGGCATCGACATTGGGCAATCCTTCACATTTCAGTACCTCCAAATACACTTGACCCAAGGAATTGCCAATGTTGACGTCACTACTACTACAACTCTCATCGGCACATTGTTCTCCTACTCCACCCGCCTGGATCCAATTGGTCGACGGCTTATAACATTCGCGTTGCAATTGCTCCTCGGTGTACCAAGTTGTTTCCTCTATTCGATTTGGGTCGGGATAGGGCTTCACCATTATTCGTTTCCAAATATCATCCGAGAATAAGTACCGTACCGATTCTTGGGCAATGGGGGATAAATTCCCTAGTGCTCTCATGGAGGATTTGGCCGCTAGAACATTTTCATCAATGTCGGTAACGATTTTGGCCAGTTTGAGGTTTGGACTACCTTGATTGCCGTGGAGGAAGGTGGTCCGTAACGCTTTATTGATTCCCCCAGCATCATTGCTCTCTTCATCACTCTCACCAAGAGTTTTCATAAATGCAATATCAAAGTCCGATGCTAGGCGTATTCGCAATGCAAGACGTGCACCATTTACTCGACGTCGTCTCATCGTAGACTGCTGCTGCTGCAAAGTGTTCTTCGGTGGACATTGTATCATCTTACAATTCTCAATCACATCGCATTCAAACCGCTGTTCATTGCACATTGATAAAATTTCATTGGGAGTTAGAAATACTGATCCCACGAGACGATAGCTTGAAAATGCCGTTGATGGTGAGGAGGAAGAGGGGGAGGAGGAGGATGAGGATGAGGTACCGTCGCATGATGTTATGGCATTCTCTTCCATTTCGAAAATACTATCCGCAAGCAGTGTGGAGTATACGGAGCGGATGATATCCAGTGGTTTTTCGAAGATGTCAAATCGCAATCCCCCACTGTTCAGTAATGCAATATCATTATCATCATCGTGATTAGTGGAAGAAGTTGATTCGAGGGAGGCATTCACCAATTGTTTCATGGATGTACGAAACAAAAACAACGATGCATCATTCACTGTAAAGATATGTTCTACACAATCTTGATGCTCATCCTCAACCTCTCTTTCGTCATAATCTCCTGAATCGTTATTCACTGCCGACGCGTTTTGGTTTTGGGATGCAGCACTGGTAGACCAGGTCTTGGTCCGATGCAACAACGACACTCTACGCTTACGACCCGAGGGATTTATTGGACCAATCCAAGATACGGTGCAGTGCATACCCATTTCGACAGCATCTTCGTACATCATTCCAATATCAATGTTGTTATTATTTTTGTCTCGACATTTTCGTTTGGCGGGGATGGTTGCCTTGACCACCTCGACGAGGAAGGTAAGGTCTGAAAATAGTGGTTGATCATCATCTTTTGTATTTGAAGGCGATGCTGATGAAGTTGTAGTAGGAGTCGTCGGTGGTGGTGAAACTGAGCGTACATCTAATTGTGGTGCCGAACTACCACTGCAATTACTTGGAGATGGTGCATGCAAATTCGATGATATATTTGATGGCATGATGACGACTTCTCCTACTCTTCCCGCGTCCTGCTTGTTTGCTGTCGATGTATCGTCACCAGAAATTGCATTGCCGCAACTGTTGCTGTTGCTCTTTTGCAAGCAAAGTGCTGCGTCCACTACGTGCGGGGTCATAATGTCATCGTGTTGTCCGTATTATTATCCACCATCTCATCGACTATGGCTACGGTGATGGTGGTAATGGTAGGTATTGGTTGGAGTAGATAATGGACAATAGACACCAAGTACCATCAACCATAATCATCGTCAAATAATGGTAGATAGAATCATCGACTTGCACATTGACATCAAAGATGATGTGCACAACAAGAATGAAGAAGGCTCCATGAAGACCCAACTGTCCGAGCTCGATCGGGGGCTTTCTCGCGAACTGTCCGTTGGATCTTCTTCAACAACTTCCTCTGTCTGTCCTTAGACAGAGGGATGTTCTGTCCGTCATCTTGGATCGGTCTGTCCGTCGGTGGTGATCATCCTCCACCACCTTTTTGGATCCAAACCATGAAACCATCACCGTCACCGTCGCCGTCGCCGTCGGCACCGTTAGTCAGCGGCAGCGGCCAATAGATATCCTACAGCGGTTTCCCTCCTCAATAACTGAAGTGGCAACTTCGTCGAAACACTTGTTGGTTCATCACCCGTCGAGAATGAATATTTGGCAATAGCAAAGGTTGTGCACTTCGACCCTCGACATAGAATTATTAATTCAATCCATCAGTTCCTTCATCATCATGCGGTCAGACGAGATACGCAAACACTCCATGCTACAATCTTCATCTGAATCCTCCATTACTAGACAAGTTGTAGGTGATCCCCTTCAACGTCATGTTTCGCCTAAGCCTCTCCTCCTGATGCTAGTAGTGGCATTATTTTCGTCACACGTTCACACTGTAGAATGCTTCACCCTCCCTCCACTGACGCCATCAGCTATAATATCTGCAACAGCTGCATTACGAAAGGATTATTCAATTCCAACAATTTCTACAAACTCGTATTCCATAAGTCGTCACAAATGGCAGAGATTTGGCATGCACAATGAGGAAGATGACTACGATGATGAAGCTAGTAGCACCAATACCGCCCGTGAGGAAGATACAGTGGAAGCCTACAGCAGCATTGATGACAGCACTGAAGATGATGACGATGAGCAGCCAATTAAGAAACGACAACTCACACTTGCCGAATTGGAAGATTATGAAGAGGCACGTCAGGCAGCGTTGGAGTTGGAAGAATTGCAGGGAACCTCTTCGTCACAATCGATGTTGACATCCGTGACACCGACAGCGATTGTGGGAGCGTCTGCTGCTTCTTCTTCTTCATCATCACCAACATCATCGACTATCTCCATTCCATCATCCTCCGTAATGTCATTTGATTATGATAGCGACAATACCAGCTATGGAACTAATACCATCAACGATATCAACTATCGTCCACAAACAGCAACCTACCTACCCAACACACCTCAACAAGAAATCGCCCTTGCTCAAAAACGTGACATATTACAAAACACCCGTCTTAATGAAATGTTTGCCGAAGAAGATGCCGTAGCCGCCAATCGACAGGCACGGATACGTGCATTAATGGATGAAGATGATAAGATATGGAAGGCTGAACGTCGGAAACGATTGCTCGGGAAATACGCCAGCGTTGAAAGTTGGGAGGAGGTGGAGAGGTTGATGGAGGAGGATAGGAGGAAGGAAGCCAAGGGTATGTTTGTGTACGTTTGTTTGTTTGTTTGTTTGTTTGTTTGTTTNGGAGGATAGGAGGAAGGAAGCCAAGGGTATGTTTGTGTACGTTTGTTTGTTTGTTTGTTTGTTTGTTTGTTTAGTAGCATTCGATACCCACTTATTCTCACCTTCTGTACATGCGCATGAAATCATGTCGCCAAAGAGATTGAATTGAAGGTCAACATGGCCAAACGGGCAGGGATTACCCTCACCATGCTTGAGCCTACCGACGGTGGTGTCGACGTCGCTTTCAACACGAATAATAACGTCAACAATAACAATACTGCATCAAACTTCAATCCGACAATTGGCTCTCCGGGTAAGACATCCTGGTTTGGACCCGAGGATGAAATTGACTTGGAGTTGGAGTTTCAATTGTTGAAGGATAAACAATCCGAGGTTGTGAATGGGGAACGAGGAGGACGGCAAATGGAAACAACAACTACCACAACTAGTGGGCCAATGAATGAAGAGACTGGACCACCTCGATTTGTCAACGGGAAGCTAACCAGCCTCGAACAATTAATGGGAATCAGTGTTGGAAGCGCAGGCGGATGGAGTTTAGAGGTATTTCCAGGCGACTTTGTCGTGCATAGAAAGTATGGGATTGGGCAATACGAGAAGACGGTATTGAAACCCAAATCGAAACTAACCCCGGAGGAACGGGAGGCTGCCGAGTCTCGACGGAAAGAAATTATTAGTCAATTGATGAAAGAGGGGAAGGGGGTTGAGGAAATCCAAAAGGTTGTGGAAACATTTGGTACCGAATTTGATACGGATTCAATTTCGAATCCGCTCTCGACATTCCTCGAAATCAAGTACAGTGATGCGGCCGTTCATGTACCCATTGACCGTGCGTACCGGCTATCACGATATCGTGCCGGCGATGCAGCCATCAAGCCACGTCTGTCGCGCGTGAAGGGTGAGGCATGGTCCAAGGCCAAACAGAAGGTGGAGGTATCGACGGTACAAATGGCCGAGGACGTGTTGGCCTTATATGCCACGAGAGAGACGCTCAATCGACCGCCCTTCGATCCAAGCTTTGAGGGGAAAGTCAAAGAATTTGCCAAAACATTTGCATTCGATCCAACACCTGATCAGAAGAAATGTTTTGAGGATGTGGAGAATGATATGGTGTGGAGATCACGTCCGATGGATCGTCTCATTTGTGGAGATGTTGGATTTGGTAAAACAGAGGTGGCAATGAGAGCATTGTTCCGTGCGGTGATCAATGGTCGACAGGCGGCACTATTAGCGCCGACAGGTGTTCTGGCGGCGCAACATTACAAGAATATCGTCAAGCGGGTTGGCGAGGGGACAGAATATGGATTTCGTGTTGCACTATTACGCGGAGGGATGGGAAAGAATACAAAGAAGGGACGGGAACTTCGAGCAGCGATTGCCGCGGGCGACGTCGATCTCGTCGTTGGAACACATGCATTGCTATCGAACGGCATGAGTTTTAAGGATCTTGGATTGCTTACCATTGATGAAGAACAGCGCTTTGGGGTGAATCAGAAAGAGAGACTCAAGTTAATTTGTAATTGCGTTGATGTCTTGACTTTATCAGCGACACCGATACCGCGGACGCTGCAAATGTCACTGAGTGGCATTCGAGATACAAGCACGATACGGTCTCCTCCTCCTATGAGGAAACCGACTATTTCATATGTGCAAGAATACGAAGAGAGCCTCATACGGGATTCTATCGAGAGGGAGCTTGCACGCGGCGGACAGTGCTATTATGTTGTACCAAGGATTTCTCAGTTGGAGGGAGCAGAGACTATGCTGAAGAAGATATTTCCAAAGTTGCGCGTCATTCAAGCACACGGACGGATGGCACGGGGTGCCGCCGAGGAGAACGTGGCTGCATTTGCCGAGGGAAACTATGACGTCCTCCTTGCCACCACTGTCATTGAAAATGGCGTAGATATTCCTCGGGTCAACACGATGATAATACAGAACGCACAAGCGTTTGGAATGTCGACATTGTACCAATTGAGAGGACGTGTTGGGAGGTCAGACTTGCAAGCTTACGCGTACTTTTTTCATAAGAACGACTTCATCACGGAACAGTCAGCCCAAAGACTACGTGCCATGGCCGATTTGCACGAGCTCGGCTCCGGATTTGATGTGGCCAATCGCGATTTAGAGATTCGTGGGGCAGGGAGCCTCCTCGGTACAGAGCAGAGTGGCATGGCTGCAAGGGTTGGGTTCGATTTGTACATGAGAATGTTGAAGAAGAGCATGCGGCAACTTCGTGGTTTGGATTTGCCTGTTGTACCGCGTAGTAATGTGTTGCTACCAGGTCGAGAAGGATGCATTGAGTGGGTTGCCGATGGCCATGGTGTGAATGGAGATAGCACGAGTGGCACATCGTACTTAATTCCGGAGTCATACATTGAGAATTCTCGAGAACGATCTTCGGAGGAGTCATTGGCCCGCCTGGCTGAGAGTACTCAGCGGCTTGTCGAGATAACCAATACTTGGAGAGACACATATGGTCCAATACCAGCTGAGCTCCAGGTATGTCACATATTATTTGATGTAGTTATTCTTGATTGATGGCGTATCGACTGATGCTTTCTATTGCTTCTCATGATCGCAGAATAATTTGAAGGCCTTGCACCTGCATACATGTTTGCGACAACTGGGCATTGATGTTGTTGGGTTAGACTCATCTACTGGAGACTGCATCCTCCGTTCACCAGGCCTCCGACCTCGACATTGGGCCATGATTTGTTCGCAACTACCGAAGGGTGCTCCACCAAAAGGCCTTGATGTAATATTCCCTGCTCGCTTTAGCTTTTCAGACTTTGATACCGAAATACCTGGCGGGAAAAGACTGGACTTGAATGAATTACTGGCAAGTTCAGGATATAGTGACGATGAAGAAGAATGGGATGCACTAGACGAGGAAGAAGTCGAGGCTATGAAGGAAATATCATCGGCAGTGAACATCCAAAAATTAGATGAAATTGAAGTACACAACTACCCTCGATTTGTTATGAAAGAGCTAAGCAAAACAACGAAGGAGGGATCGCGCGTTGATGCGTTGCTGAAGGTGCTATTGCCTCCATCGAAAATCGTCTTTCAAAAGCAGCAGGGTGACAAGGAGAAGGCGAAAGTAGCAGCAGAATTGAGAGAGAAAAGAGAATTGATAGCGAAGCAAAAGAAGGAGCAGGAGAAGATTTCGAGACGCATTGGATATCAATTCTAGAGAGAGTAATATCTCAGTGATGATATAGTGCTAAAATTAAATCCTTGCAGAGCATCCTGACTCATCGATCGCCCTAACACTAACATAATCTGCATCAACCAAACCGCACCATGGTCGTACATAATCAATTGAAGATTTACGGAGCAGGATCAGAGATTAATGACATATATTTTATAAAGTACATGCTCAAGCAAACATTCCAATGGTGATAATTCTTTCAAGTCCATGCCTCCCAGGTGCTTTGCTGAAATGTCCTCCTGCTAGTGTCGCCCCCACCACATTTACCACTAAACCCATCCTCTCCGCCAATTTCCTTGCCCTTCCTCGTTTTTGATAGAGTCAGCAACCAATGACTCAACGTTGCCAATGTATCACAAGCCAAGAATTGCACCATCGTATTATTTCCATTAACATCCGTCCTCTTATCATTGTTCGCAAGTGCCAGTAAGGTAGCGGTACACCCAGGAGTATTTGTCATTGTCACGAGATTGAAAGGGTCGTCGCTCAAATTCTTGAGCGTGTGTAGCGCACTCAATTGCTGCTCAGGAAAGTCATGTCGGAAGGCGGCCTTGGTAACACTCCCAAGCAGGCCAGGCATGTTGGCTAATTCCTGACGACAGTTGGTTTTGCACGATAGATTCTGCAATGCGAATAATGCACACTTGTTGCACTCGCCATCAGCCGAGTCAATGTGACGTACGAACGTATTCACGAGGTCAGGTGAGCTGTACACGAGATGGTACGCATTATCGGGATGTCTCGTCAAGTTTGTTAATGTCGCGATGCATAATATATTCGCTGCCGCTTCCATTGTGCTGGCCATCCCCACGAGCGTCGATGTGACACACTCCGTCCGTGCTAGCGTGTTGGAAATGTCTTTGTTCTTCGACAGATGCAATAACATCTTAAGTACACATAGACGTGCACCAACGAACACCTTCTTATCCTGCACACTCATCGTCTCCAGCGCACCGTTTTTGTCCACCTCGAGAACCCTTCCCATTGCGTACATGAGCAATCGATTCTTAACCACGTCTTTACGATTTTTCTTAGCTAAGAAGCTAGTGGCCAAGCATGCCGCGTATCGTATTTGTGGATATTTGTCTGCCATGTTCCGTGCCAAAGCCTCGGGAGTTTGGGGAAATAGATACACGAGTTTCCAATTGTCCTCAGGGACGCATAGGTGCATCAAGGCATTTATGCATCGAGTACGTTCCTCCTCGGACGCATTGACCGCGCATAGCACCGAGGTAATACCGGTTACGACGCCCTTCGTCCGAGCGAGTGGGATTTGATTCGCCTTGTGTTGGGTCAAAGCCTTGATGGCACCGCATGCATTGACCCGGCGCAAGTGCGATATGTTATTAAAGTCTGTCAATACATCCAACAATTCTGCAAGGCTAGGGTCCGGTTCACGAAGTTTCATCATCAGCCTCTTCTGTTTCTGGGTTCGCGGCGAATCCTCCGGCTCCATATCTTGTTCTTTGGTAATATTACTCGATCGCGGTGTAGGCAGATGCGAAGCGGCAGGCAGAGCATCTTTGCTCTCTGCATCATCACGGCTGTCGATCTTCAGGCGACGCGGAGACATGGGCTTATTTTTTTGACCCGCCTTGCTCTTGCTCCGCGATCGTTCCTTCATCTTGGATGGGCTGATGACATTCTCGCCGACCGGGGAAAGGGCCGCCGCGGATGGGGACACTACTTGTCCTTCCACCATATTGCTATTGATTATCTCTTTCAAGGGAATGTATCAGCCAAGCGACGAACGATTGATAGATGATAATTGATATCTAGTTATTGTCGCTGATGATGTCGTCGGCGTGCTAATTCAATTTCGTGGTTTGCAGATACTGCTACTGTTAAAGCGTCGATGTCGGAGGGAAATTCAATTCAAATCGCCGATTTCGTAGGTAGTCATCTGCAATAGTTGCAAAAATGGCGGGAACAGTGAAAGATCTGTGTCCGTCCGTCGTCCTCGACGCACAGGTGATAGTGCGAACTTGTGATAGTGATAGCGCATGACCATGACGCTCTCTATTACCACTACCACTACCACCTTTGTCATGAATTACTATCACTAATGTGTGGACGAACTGCTTATTCAGCCCGGTCTATTAATATTGCTGCTGCTGCGTTCGACAGCAGTACAAGGCCTTCATCAAAAGACGCGTATGACTCCTTTGCCGATGCGAAGCCATCGCCATCACCGTCAACGCAGAGCCGAATCAATCGACTCGTTCCAAGCGAAGAAACAAACCGCCCAAATGCCGGCCCTGGTTCTACCATGCACATTTTTCGTTGTTCGAGGAAAAGTGAGGGGGGGAATAATCTCGAATTGTGTACGGGAGTTTGGGGCCTCATTCCCAACAATGGCTCCCAACCTGCACCTCATCTTCTTCCCTCGGATCCTAAATTCTCCAAAACGCCTCATTACAAAATGTTCAACGCTCGATCGGAAACGATATATGACAAACGATCGTTCAGCGGTCTCATACGTAATGGACAGACTTGCATCTTGGCTGTAGAAGGATACTATGAATGGACCAAATCGTCGTCGTCATCCGATAAAAGAAAGCAGCCCTATTTTGTATGCACCAAGGACAAAAATCAACCACTGCTCCTAGCAGGATTATGGTCCTCTGTGAAAACGGGACCACAAGTAACAGATAGTGAGGAGGCGGAAATGCTGACTACATTCACTATTTTAACAATGGATGCTTATCCCGACAACCAATGGCTACACCCTCGACAACCTGTACTTATTTGGGACATTAGCATCGCTTTGAAATGGTTGTTGCAACCAACCCATATGGCATTGAAAAATCTACTACGTTCTTTACCTATTGGAGAAACGGAGTTGGCAGTCTACCCGGTTAGCAAAATGATAAACGATGGGAAGTACCAAGGCGAAGATTGTACGGTAGAAGTGAAATTGGAGACTGCACCGAGTCTGAAATCGTACTTTTCTCCAACAAAGAAAGCAAAAACAGGGATGATTGTCGAGGGAAACAGTGATCGAAAGGTATCAAACACCCTAGGATTCTCTCCAACAGAGTCAAAGGGACAGATAACAAAGAAACGCCCACACTCAAAATCAAGCGACATCACGAATAATGAACCATCGCACGAAGATTCCGCACCAACATCTTACTTCTCTCCAAAGAAATCGGATCCAGTGAGCAGTGTCGAGGAAAGTTCCGATTCAGAGCTGCCATCGGAACTCCATTGTAAGTCGTCGGTAAGGCCGCAGGGAAAGGGAGAGATGGCAGAGGAACTTTCACACTCAAAATCGACCGAAATCAACTATCCTGACAATGAAAGAACATGGGCTTGCTCTCAATGCACATTCATTAATAACGGTGCCATAAAATGGAACTATCTTGCTTGTGAAGTATGCGGTTCACCACGGACAATCACCGAGGAAATTGGCAGTGATGATGAAAGTGGGAGAGAGAGGAAGACAATTTCGTAGGCTACATCATACTACCGTAGGTGCATAACCATGTAAATTGGTGTTGACCTCTCTTAACTTTTCCGCATCATCCATTCCCATCCTCTCTTGACCATACTCCAAATTTGCCATTTTGTTTTACTGCTGTCCTCTTCTGCCAGATACTCCGTCCGTAATTCTCGCATCTCGTCCGTTGACCATATTCCTACTTTTGACTTCCATGCTCCATATTCGGCTTCTTCTAATTTGGACAAGAATTGTGTGTCGTCACGTAGTTGTTTCACTGTTGGATTGAAGTTCACTAGGGTTTTGGCAGTTGTAGCACCATCACGACGACCGTGCGCTTTGTCGATAGAATGTGATGTGCGTAAATTTGGTGGAGGAAGTGCTACGACATCACCGTTAGGATTCATCCATGCCTGACCTCTTCGGGCCATTTCTAGACTCGCATTAATAGATTTAAACCATGAGTTTGACGGATGGAAATGCAAATGACATATTGCCGTGTGATTAATGTTATCATCGCTCATGGCGACAATATCACGTTTGTTGGGATCAAGGTGGTAGTTTCGTTGAATGAATGCTGGAGGATCCGGTGTGGTGCGTTGGGCAAGTAATTGAAGTGATACTTTTGTCTTTTGTTGAATAAGTTGATCGAGGAGTGGAAATTGACTGCTTATTGTTGAAGTTTTTGATAATGATGTAGATAGAAACGAGGTGGTAGAAATTGTAGGAGGAGGAGCAGATATTCCCGCCAATTCGATGGGGAGCAAATTAAGATATGGGTTGGCTGCTGATGAGTATAACAAAGACGGAGTCGATTTCCCAGCAGAAGATAAGACTCTTTCCATTGCAGATTGTGTTAATAAACGCTCCATGGGAGAGGAATGTCGGAAGAGAACTACAATCGGACGATGTTCATGTTGGATGGAAGCTGCCTTTTTACTGTCATTGGATCCAGATTCACTTTGTGACGAAATAGAAAGGGATCTCTTTGGAGGCAGGATCGATGGGCTTCTAATGCCATGTCTCATCCCTTCACTCTCGGCAACCACCACACCCACAATCCGCCCATTGATCCATTTCCGTCTTTGGAACATTGGTTGTGGAATATCCAGCACGTGCTTGTATCGATAAAATAATGGTGTGTTGGCAATTCCATACACTCCCAATAACAGGACCGTTGAAATTGTGGCATATCGCACCACTATGAGATTGTTGTTGATGACGTCGGAGATATGAGCTAGCTCGCTCCCTAGTTGTTGGCGCAAAGATTTTGAAGTTGTTGTCGTTGGGTAGATGTTGTCAGCTTTGGTGCTGTCGCGGTCGATACCATCGATTGTCGTGACGGGTTGCATAGGCATAGATGGAGCTGATTCTGTTGTCCGTGGGGAACTATGTTCAGAATTCATATCAAGAGGAACTGACCCCGTTGGGTTGTCATTGCTGGTGCCCCTGTCGTCGGCATCGGTCATGGTTGGGTAGATAGGTGGTAGAGTTAGAGTAATCGACGGAGCTGGAAGCTTGGAATTGAATGAGTCTCAGTCGCCATCGCCGCACTTGCCGCTTGGAAAAGAAGTCGAGACCTTTATTTTCCCGCCAAATATCTGCCACGTGGAAGTCCAAGTTGTCCCGCCTCACTCTCCCGCCAAATCCTTTATGTCTCCCGCCGAAACATTATTCTACCATCAACAAACTAGTCAAGTGAAGCAATCGGCGACACTGGCGATGATCGATCACTACCATACCATACGGTGAACATGAACCCAAACAGTGTAATGTGGAGAGCCACCATATTATTGGCAGCAAGCTTGGTGGTTGCCTCTATCCAGACATGTCGTGGGGATAAGGTCGCACCATCGTCATCAACGGAGAGTGACGCGACGGATTCAACTGTCGGCAGCGGCAACGGCAGCGGTGATGGTGCACGCACCGACGACCGCATAGTCCAATCATTATTCCGCTTTCCAGCCACCAAGTTAGGTCCTGAATTCAATGATGTACTTCAAAACTGGTACACGGATTGGTTTCATGTCCCCAAATCCAATATGACTGCTGCTAAATCCGCCAATCATTTACCTCCCATTACTCCAGAACAAGCTGGTTGGGACCATGCATTTTACTCCGTCGCCACACCGGCGGCCACCATTTTCCGTAGACAATGCTACGGACCTACACCGGCGACTACCAAAAAATCCTTGTATGATAGTTTTGAACAACGTCGTAAAGCAATCTCATTTGAATACCTGCGTGATCCCGACCAGGAAAGGATTATGCTCCACAAAATGACGAAACGGTTATATTCTGCATTTCTGGATGCCGAGAAGGACGAGGAACTGACAAATAACAACTTGAGTAGCATACACAAGAAGAAATCCAGGTCAACAATCAATACCGTCTATGCACAAACCACCCTGCCATTGGATTATGATTCCCCATCGAAGCTTTCTTTCAAAACATTTGCAAAGACTGTGCATGACGATACTGGTAATCGAACATCATCCTCAGCAGCAACAACGCAACAGTGGACATGGCAAACTCCTGCTCTATTCAGTGAGCGTGGATCCACCAACTTTATTCACTTTCGTCAAACCATGTATTTTGCCATGCGTGCTCAACAACTTATCCATCGTCTTCAACTGGCATTGCCATCCTTTACAGGATGGGCACACGGACGACAGTCGGGCATGTTTTGGTATCCCCCGGGTGGAGTTCGTGAATGGCATAATAACAAGTATGATTTAGGACATGAAATGACCAAATTGAATCCAGCGGATCGTGAAGCTATGAAAAGTCAAGTGTGGAGAATGTATTTTGTCCGGACGGTACGGGATACTCAATTTGATAACAAGTTGGAGAAGTTGACGAAAAAGAGTTGCGATGGTAATAGTAATGATCATAGTGGGATGCATATCATTCCAGGGAAGGATGCTGGGCTTACGATGGAGGTATTGCGAAGTGCGGGTGCAAGACCATTAACGAATGATGAGAAACGACGACAATGGTCGGATGAATTTGCCGAGGACTACGTTATTCCGTCGTCTGCGGATCTGAGTAATGAAACAGAACCTGGTAGCGACTATGACGATGGCAATAGCTTTGATCGAAATTCAGTGTGGCGTGTCCCCGATCAGGATGGCTATGTTACTTTTTTTCGACTGCCCGACATTTGGCATTGCATTATATCCGAGGAGGTACATCGGTACAGTTTGGGATTTGCGTTTTCAGAGAAGGAAGTTCAAGCGTTATTGAAGTTGGCAGGGGTGGACTTTGATGTGGTGCCAGCGCCTGACCACGACGAGAATAGTCGAATGGATAAGAAGGATGAACTGTGAAACATCCATGGTTGGGAAGGTATTATTAAGCCATGCTATGCTGTTAACCGGCCTTCTCTCGTTATGTTTTTCTCTCAGCCCAAAGTAGACACCGAAGGATGTGTCCCACTCAGCGTAATGTACCCCCCACATTCCAGTAATCGTTCCACCACGAATTCAACAATATCATCCAAATATATCGACGTCGACGGTCCTAAAATGTCCGCATCATCTCCCTCCCTGGTAAGAATAGTATTGGTTGTAGTTTCACGCTCCCGAGTCCATTCCATAGACATTTCATTATAAAAGAATCCCTGTTCATGTAATTTCTCCGTCCATATCTTTGTCGATAAAATGTGATGCGTCGTTAATGTAATGTAGGTGGAGGTGCATTCCACTACCTGCCCCTTGAGTTTCATACCAATTTTGGGACAAAATAGTAATCCCTTTGCCTGGAAGTGGTAATGGATGTAGGGTAGATCGTCGACTATCCGTCCCCCAATTAATCCAACATTGCTTCCAAAACCTGCTGCAGAAGAAGATTTGTTATCAATGGGTAAAACTTTCACATTATCTTCGAGACTTAGTAGTACTCCACCCATCTTGGCATCATACATGAGAAGTAAGGAATGGAGTAGTGATTGAATACATTTGGGTACATCGAGTAGGGATGATGGAAGTAGGGCCACCGAACCTTGGATGGTTTTTATTTGATACGGAGATTTGTTCGATTTGGTTGCAGTAGTCGATGGAGCGACGATGGATGAGAAAATGAGTAATTGTCCAGGTGATGTTGTTGTGGTTGTTGCCGCTGCTGCTGCTACAGCTGATGGTGCTGATGGCTGGATAGACAGTGATTCATTGGCTGATGCTTGAGTAACTACCACACCTTGTTCTACAGAAGCACCGTTGGAGGCTTTTATTTTTTTGTTCTTTCGATCCTTCTTCTTGCTACTGCCGTTGATTCCACTGTCGCTACCATTGATGTTGGGTGATGCAGATTCGACATCATCGCTACGCTTTCGTTTCTTCTCCTTTTTTGATTTTTTCTTTTTGGACGATGGCTCTGTAATGTGATCCATAATTCCATTCCCTTTATCGTTATTCTTATACTGGCACTTCGATGTATTTGTCGTCCATCACCGAGTAGTTGCTTGTCGATTCGATGTCGACGGTCAACGATGAATGGAATTGGAATTGATGGTGTATCTAATCTTCATTCTTCATCGTTTGGTTTTGGTTGGTGGTGAAGGGGGGCAAAAATGGCGGGAAGAGAAGAGTGGCGACAGTTTGGCGAATATGTGAAGGCGATGAGCGATGATGATTGAGTGGTGAGTGCGTGGCCGAAGCAGCGATGCAAAGAATCAATTGGGCCAAGTCTCCTCTTCCTCTTTCGACGACTACAACTCCAGCAAAGAGGTACTACAACTTAGTGCACATTGATTGCAATCAGAGTAAGAAATCGATAGGAGTTAGGAGTAGGAATTCGGAAGTATCTCCTCACTCTTCATACACATGCCCATAAATCTCAAGTCCAATAAAATGCAAACACCGTCCTTCTCCATCTTGTGGATCATTCCCAATAATACGGAAATATCTAAAATACTGCGGCGATTGTTGTTGCTGGTGCTGTGATGATGGATGCGGTACTACTTGTTGTGGCTGTTGACTTATCGACGCATTGCAATCGATCTCCCAAGTATGACGATAATGTCTCTCCATATAATCACAATAAATCTCTCTCCAATTCGTCGTGCCTCCACCGTTATTATCATGTAGTAGTGTATTAAACCAACTTGCCTCAAACTGAGCCTGTTGGTCGGAGATACGAGTGGCACGTAATTTATGCTCATTTGCTGATCCGGCATGCAGTACTGTCCAATGTAGTCCATCCATTGAACCTTCGAAATTCCATTTTCCATCAAGACCACGACAAGCGCCGTATCGCAATGAGTAATGCGTCGGAGAAACTAATACCTTTCGTAAATCCAATACTACTGGCAATCGTTCGTTCGATTGCCGACAATCAGTCAAGCAACGAAACCGGACATTGCCAACGCCAAACTGATATCGTTGCCAATTCGTATCCCCCGACCATGGAATTTGACTATATTTTTTGTCGGGTATAGGACGATATTGCACCAAATTCTCTTTACTGTCGGAGGAACCCCAAAATTCAAAATTGGCCGTGTTGGGATGGGATGGTGTATCAAACCAACCAGTAATGTCGACGACTTGACGACGGTAGGGATTGATGTACGGTTCGGTATTGCGATTGGTGCCGAGCCAATGCAGTATCCCCTTACCACCATCGACATTGGGAGAGCAAGTGTAGGTAACTCTCAACAATGATAATAATCCATCTAAACTGTAAAATTCCGCCTCGGTTCGTAATGCTCTCCACAAGTTGGTATTATTCTGAAATGATCCAATTTGGGGTGGCAATTTATGTATACGCAGATACTCCAATATATATTTGAAGACTTCGGGATTGCGATCGATGAAGTAAATCTCTCGACCATGAACATCAATATGATCACGCAATGGGTCCATCATACTGTCGGGGCCGAAACGTGCGGCGAAGTATGAGGTGCCGTCGCCCATGCCTAATAATGTCGATTTACGACAGTAGTAGAGAGTCCCAGCCACATCGAGACCGATGATTGTGTCGAAGCGGGGGTGCTTTGAGGAGGAGGTGAGGGAAAAGGATGTCATGGAAGTGGTAGTGGTATTGTTAGTAGTGGTAGATAGTTGTTTGGAACGTCATGGTCGAAGATCAAAGATGGCAGATTGCGGACAAGATCTTGAGGATTTGTGTTTCGTGTTACGTATGTGTTATGGTCCTTCCCTTCCGAGATCCTTCCGGCACTAGTGTTGTTGACCTCTCTTCCCGAAAGATACTTAACCGTTTTTGAAATTGAAATTTGAAATTGAAAGATACTTAACACCAACTTTGCATGTGACTAATAGTGGCATCATCAATCCAAATCCAATCCATCGCCAAGACGGCCGGCGGCAAGCGGGAAGTCTAACAAAACTCGCTGAATGCGTCTGTATGTTGGGTGGAGTGTGCAAAATTTTGGATGTGTCACCCATCCTTATCGTAACAC
>JALLBK010000344.1:0-14757 GCA_036940085.1 Discostella pseudostelligera | reverse complement strand
TAAGGAGATCGATTAGAAATCGATTGGGTTCATCCCGCGCAGGTTCGAGTCCTGTTACTCTCGCTTTTGCTTTTACTCTTTGTTTTGCCTTTGCTTTTGGATGTCCTTCTTCTTCATAATATGATAATGAGAAGTAGTCATCAACTCCTCTGCACCCATGCCGCCAACAATAATAATACCCGGATCGGCAACCACCCGACCCATTGCCAAACATCTTAAATCCTCTGTAATCAACGCTGAAGCTATCTGTCTCTATCGTGAAATTCTGCGCACCGCCAAGGCCTTCCATTGGTGCGACGAAAAAGGCATACCATGGCGAATCAAATTACGAGCCGAGGCACGGAAGGAATTCGAATCGAGTAGAGAGGAGAAAGATCCATTACTTATTGCACGAATGATAGTTACTGGAAGGGAATGCGTGCGTGAGGTGCAAATGAAATTTAATGAGGCAGATCGGAAATGTTGGGAGAGGATACAGCAAGATTCGTTGAATAGGGGAGGTGGTGATAGAGATGGTGGTAGTGGTGGCGGCGGTTGGGGTCGAGGAGTTCCCGGAAGAAATGGATAATTTGGATGCTAAGCTTCGAAAGTTGTTTTGGTTTTGACAGGCAATGGAAGAGTTCGGCAACAAACATTATATTATTGTCCATCACAACTGCGAAAGAGTTAATGCGATGCAAATAAAACCCATGTACTAATTGAAACAGCACTAATGTAACATTTAACACACTGATAATGAAATGTCGTAGGTCGCATTCACTTCAAACATAACCGATGGATCTTTCTTTCACATTTGTACACAATCCTACATTGAACAAAGACGAACTTTCTTCTCACGGTGCATCGGTCCTATACGGCAACGACATTCCCAATACCGAATCAGCCCGATCAAATGTCGCTCTCGGTCCAAATCGCAACAACACCAGCATGAGTGCCGTAGTGAAGGTGGCAGCGAAATACAATCCACCGCCGCAGGCAACACCCACCGCGGCTGATAACCAAACTGCCGAGGCAGTATTTAATCCCTTCACTGTGAGGGTGGTGATGCCTGTACTCTTGTGTATGTCCTGGATCATTAATCCGGCACCGAGGAAACCAACTCCGGAGGGTACCGATGCAGATACTCGTGCTTAAATTGATTGATGTGATTTTGTTTGTTTGTTTGTTTGTTTGTTTGTTTGTTTGTTTGTTTGTTCGTTCGTTCGTTCGTTCGTTCGTTCGTTCGTTCGTTTGTTTGTTTGTTTGTTTGTTGAGTTTGTTTGATTATTGTTGATAATAATATTGATAAGTGTTTCCAAGTTCGTGAACCGAAAATCGAGTGATTTATGAAACGAGAAACAAAATGAAATTGGTCCATCATGAATAGGGGTTCATCGATCGTAATGTCGTTTCATCATCACTTACCAGGATCCCAACTTTCCATCAAATCATGCGGTAAATGTTGTCGAACCAAGGAGAAAACCAAGCAAGTGTCAATAATATTGGACATGGGAAAAACAACATAATTAGTAAGGTTGCAGTTGGCATAACGATTACCCCCATCGACTCTTTCCTCTCTTTTGACTTCTCTCACCTATTTGGTCCAATAATAAAAACAAATGTCGAATTTAACGTAAACAAACATGCCGTTAACGACACCACGCTCATGGTACGTATTCCCGCTGGCCGATCGGCCGTTCGTCGTTCATACCCAATGATGCTCCCTAATAGTACTGACATTACCATATTCCTACCAAATTCACATTCGAGACGTGTCAATCCGACTAATTTCAGGTAACGTGTTGTCGATTGACATGGATTGAAAGTGTAGAATGGATTGGGAAATGTGAGCTTCGTTTTTGTAGTAGTAGGAATATTGGAGTCGCAGGGTAGGGTGAGATAGGGTTCGATCAAGACGGCAACGGCGGTGCATAGGACATAGAGAATGCAGGTGCTGTATAGAATTCGTTTGAAGAGTGTGACTTCGTTGAAGAAGGAGGATGGCATGGTTGGAGACTGGAGACGGGGATTATAATACTGAGGACGGCTCTCTCCGGTGTCAAAGATTCATGGTGGACATTGACATACAATGATGTGATGTCCGTCATGGTCACCGAACAAAAGTTTATTTGGGAGTTGGATTTGGGCGGCGCCTGTCTGGCGTGAGGAAATCTTTCGTCTGTCTGGCGTCTGAACCGTCTGTGCCCCACCCGCTGCACCCGCCCTGTCTCCTTTGTTTGTTGCAGACTTCGTGCCAATCGTACCAAAGGGTCCAAGACGCGGTATTTAAACTTTCTCAAAAGTCATTGGTTCATTTGGAATCAGTACATTTGTACATGAACCGAAGACGTCGTAAGAAAGATCTTGTCTAATTAAGCAATCGCTCACGCCAATTTTTTGACGCCTATCTCTCCCGCCAACCCGCCCACTCTCCTTCATCGCCACTCGCCTGTCTCTTCTGTCTCTTCTCGTCTGCAGCAGCAGCGACAATGGTGGCGTGGCGGCTGGAGGCAGCGGCAATGGCAGCAGGCTTTGGTGGTGGCAAACCAATTCACATTATCTACAAACTACTCCTATCTAA
Organism: Discostella pseudostelligera; assembly: GCA_036940085.1. Classification (NCBI taxonomy): domain Eukaryota; phylum Bacillariophyta; class Thalassiosirophyceae; order Thalassiosirales; family Thalassiosiraceae; genus Discostella; species Discostella pseudostelligera. The sequence continues at coordinate 12,197 of JALLBK010000344.1, read as the reverse complement.
GTTTCACCTATCCATCGAACTTGGTGCCTGCGTCAAATGGTCGATAGAAAGTTAACAGTAGAGGGACGAAGTAGAAGATGACGATGAGTGCAGCTTCACCAGCAGCATGTCCGTGTAGACCCGGTTTGCGGCAACAAGTACAAGAACAAGTAACAGCGTCATCGTCATCATCATGCACTATTCGTCGTCACCGCCGTCGTCTCCTCGTGACGATGACGACAGCCACCTCCTTGTTATCAATAATGGCGTCGTTGTCGTCGCTGTGTCGTCATGCTGCAGCCGATGCATCGTCAACAACTTCATCGATACCAGAAGCTGTAGCCGTAGCTCCAATTAGCAGAGATAGAGATAGACGACGTCGACGAGATCAACAACAACAACATCGCCAGTACTACCATAGTCAATCTAGACAACTTTATCGGCGGCAGCAGCGACGACAACAGCAACACCAACACCAGCGGCAGCGGCGGCAGCTACAACATCCACCACATCTTAGACACATGAAAGACGAAGACGTCACAACCTCCACCAGCAATAGCAGCCAGAATCTATGCAAAGTTACTGCTGATTCCACCTATCTCTATCCCGGAGAAATTCTCTCCCGTGGTGAATTTCTCTGTCGAGGGGATTTACGATTTGGAATTGATGCCACCCATGGCTATTTTATGGTGGGGTTTCTCAATTGGACAGAGTTGGCTATTATCTCTTCTTCTTCGTCGTCCACTAATAATTCTACTGAAATGAATAATGAGGAGGATATAGTCGATGGAGAAGATCAGGAAGTTGATGATGAGGATAATAATAATATAGAGGAAGGAGCTCCTTGGGATGTCATCACACCCACTTCACTGGCATGGCGTGCCATTCCCACCACTCTTTTCACACCCATCACTCGACCATTCGCTTACCTTAACCTCACCGAGGCTGGGAATATTTTGGGGTATGACGATGATGGAAATGAAATATATGATTCTAATTATGATGATACTAATCGGTTGGAGAGTAAACGGGGCAACTCCAGATTAAGTATCTCCAGTAATTGTTGGGATGTGACCAATATTGATGCGGACGAGGGTGAGATGTGTGTCAAGTTGACATCGCCTCCACGGGCCGGAACGCCGTATGGGACGGATACATGGGGAATACGAGTGTATCCAACGAAGATTGTTCCGGTGGAACCGTTGATTCCACCGACGATGGCACCTACAACTATGGCTCCTTCGTCGTTGTCACCAACTGCTATTACTTCTTCTCTTCCTCCAGTATCGGTGTTTACGTTAGGAGTGTTTACAGCTCAGCCTTCATCGTCGATGCCAACGTATTCTTCTTCTTCCACTTCTTCTGTGGTTTCGTCCAATTCTCCGAGTCCATTTGGTTCTTCTGTAGTGGTATCGTCTGCTGCAAGCAATAGCACGACAACTGAATCGATTGGTGATGCACCGACATTCCATCCGTCGCAAAATTTGATTGTGGAAGAGGAAGGTACCTTTTGGGACATGGATGGTCAATCAACTCATATATGGGGAAAGGTATGGCTTGATTCCAATCGTGATGGAGAAATCAATGTCGGCGAAACGACGGTAAATGGCATTAATGTTACATTGTTTCAATGTTCGGAGGTGGATGAAGAGGATGGTGAAGGCAGTGATAGCATGGGAGTAACTTCTTTGACTACCGATTCCGAGGGCATGTATTTCCTCACAGTGCCCATCGGGAAGACGTATCAAGTAAAGTTTGAAAGTAACCCTGACGAGTATGGCTTTTCAACGGGGATAGACACACACACTGACGAGTCTGGTTGGACTGAGTGCAAATCGTCAACCAACTTACAGAGGAATGCTGGATTATTCTTTCTGAACGACACATCCTATGAAGAGGATGCGGCATCTGACAATTCGTTTGCTACCGACGACATGATTGAAGAGAAATCCTCCATTGGTGGGCATATTTATCTTGATACGGATGAGAATGGAAACATGGAGCCACATGAACGAACTGCTGCCGTGGGAGGGTACACCGTGAACAATGCCAAGATTGTGATATCACTCACAGACTGCATGACGTATGAAGTTACCGAGACATTAGAGAAACGATTCCCCTGCACCTACTCCTTTGGTAACCTTACTGAGGGGTCGTACAAGTTACGGTATGAGATACAGGGTGTTACACGCGCGAACACTCCCAATGCTGTATCGTTGTACTCCATCATTGATAACAACGGGAACAGTTCGTCCCTGTACGAAACGTCATGTGGCAAGCTAGGTAATGGGGAAGATATTGACTCGGGTGATGTTGGAGTACGTTCTTTGGCCATCGCCCCCTATGCTGCAGCAATTCCTATTGATCCATTGGCCTTTGCAGACCTTGCCGAGAAGGAAAAGTCTGCAGAGGACTCAAATGCAAGCACACTCAGCGTGGAAGGACAGGGTCCAACCTCTGGGGGTGGGACCAATTCATTCATCCCGGCACTCGTTGGTGCATTAGTCACACTAGGCATAGTTGCAGCGGTGGCAGCGATTTTTGTCAAGCGCAGACACAGTGATTTGTCAAGCTTTCCATATTTAGGAAGTGGTAAGGCCGAAAGTGTAGCTGTTCGAAGCCTCGGATCAAATGACTTGGGGGCTAGATCGTTGGTTTCTGGTGCTTCGAACACGCAAAAGACTGCAATCGGATCAATAATCATTGAGGCGGGGGCAGTCAAGTGCGATGGGACTACCCAAAAGTCCACCATTGACGAACTCCCTGAAGAAGAGAGTGTTGGCTTCGAAGTGTATGATGACGAGGACGATGGATTGCAGGGATCTGTTGACTATGGACCCGTCATTTCAGACATGATAGCCAAATATTCTGAGAAACAGGGTCGGAATGAGGAAACACGGACGACTGGCGACGATAGAGATTCCGTGTCCACACAACAAAGCGAACAGAAGGATGGCCACGAGGATCATGGGCTGGCCCTCAATGCCTCTCCAGCGCGGTCCAAAAAATATTCTCCTCAGCGCCATACCAGTCAACTTCCTGGAAACGTCGCTCCTTCAAATATAGAAATGGCATTGATTCCAGGCAACGCTCAACCCTACCTCAATGAAATCTACGATGCATCGCAATATCAGTACAGTTCTAGCGGTTACGTCGTACAGGACGGTGAAACAGTGACAAGTGGGTCGTCTCGCTCGACGGACCCACCTGCGGCGTCTTATCGAGACATTCCTGCACCACAAGTAGGGTGGAATAGAGACATTCAATTAGTGGGCGATTTCCGTCAGTACGAAACTCCGCACCAATACGTTGCTGGAAATGATGTTCATACTGCCAGTTATGTTTCATCATCAACCGACGAGGGTGTTCATCAAATAATGAACCACGACACTTACATCGATTACCCGGCAGTCGACTCGGGCAATTCAGCATCTAATTTTGGGTCAGCAGGACAAAATAGCAGTTCAGGGTGGTCCAATTTTTCTTCTGCTCCCAACCCCCTTGCGATGACGGGTGTTTCGTCACCTTTCAAAAGATCCTACAATGTATCTGGTTCTCCAAAAAGAAGATCACGCAGGGCACAGTCCAACCCCCGTGATGGCCAATCAAGTGAAAGATGGAGACTCAAGCCTATTGTGACACCCGCACATTCCACCGTAGAATACAACACCTATACAGTTGCCGATCAGCCAAACGAATGCGTAGTGTCAGCTGATGATGACAAATCAGCCCATACATTGGGTTTGGACCAATCATCGGATCCTCCCGGGGCATCCTACATGAACCTCACCCAGTTTCCGCCTCCGGTTCCGCCTCATAGAATGACGCCACCGCGAAAGTTTTCACCGAACACGTCTCCTACGCCGCCACCAAGGAGTTATCCGTCTCCCTCGTCGCCAGCGAGGAGTTATCCTTCTCCTCCTTTTCCCCCACGGTAGTAGTTCCTAGCCGATGAGAGATTACAATTGTTTTGACGTGAAGGGATCTCATGCTCCTGACTTCTACTCTCTACTCTGGCTCTGATGTGCGAAGTGCGGTTAAAAGGGTGGACCATTTGAACGTTTCTGAACGCGACTCTATACTTATGTATTCCTGCTATCATCTTCTGCACTCCAATACTGACTTTTTACTAAAGATTGAGTATTGTAAAAGAACATGCAAAAATCTGTACCTTGATTCTAGTGGTCCCTACCCTGTTTAGTTGTCAACCAAGCAATTCGTTCAACCACACTATTCCCATTCCTCACATCTTACTTTCAAGGAACGTCATAGCAATATTCATGCTCTATTGTATGAGAGATGAGATCCGTAGATCCAGATCTCAATCTCATCGATGTTTCATTATGGACGTTCATGATGAGTGAAGAGTGTGCGTTAAAACAAGTTCCCAACCCATACACCCATACAACATTGCGAGAACAATCAAGCACCCAAAATCCCGCCTCAAAAAGTATTCCAGCGATTGGCCCTAGTCTCAGCCTTCTCGGCCTCGATCCTTGCCCTTCGATCTAGATCCGATTCTCCAAGTAGACTTTCTAACAATGAACTGCCATCCTTCTCCGCACGTCTCATCTCATCTGCCTGCAACTTTTCCGCCGAAGTGTCCGTCTTCTCCCGCCTCTCCTTGGCCAGTGTCATTGTCTTTTTATTGACAGTTTGAAGATCGCTGCTAATGTCGATGAGTACCGAGCCTTTCGATGCATCGTAGGAGGGTAGAGTGAATTTTTCTATTTCGGCAAGAACGACTGTGCTCGAAGATAGAATCGATGTTGAGGAATAATATTGAGATGGTTGTTCAAGAGCTGCGACGTCGCTGGCGAAGGCGGCCTGGGTGGAGAGCCCAATTCCAAGCATGACAGAGGCGGAGGCGGCGGCGGTTATTGCTGTTGTGGCTGTCGAAGGTTTCGTCGCATGCAGTGATTGCATTATTTCCTTTGTCGCTCTTTGTTGCGTCGACGATGCCGGAAGGAAAGCGAGCGCTCCTGGCGCCATAAGAGGGGCGAAGAGTATTGTTGAGGAGAACTTCATCGTTGTATTTGTTGCTTTGATGTTTATGTGCTACGATACCGGCTACCGCTACCGACGATTTCAGGCATGCTTCGCAGCAGTGGCTGCGAGATGGAGATGAACCGAGAACCGACGACGATGACGCGACGGACGGCGCATACGTGGCGGAGAGAAGGCGGGAGAAGGCGCGCTATATTTCCTTTCCTCCGCGCGATGCATAGACTTCGACGGACAGACTGGATCTTTGGGCACGTCGACAGACAGACTAGTATTCTGTTCGCTCCCGCCATTTTATGCCTCTTGCTCTATCTTGCGCCCAGCGCCCAGCGCCCACACACCATGCACCATGATCTTGCCACCGCTGTGGTAGAATAGAAAAGTACCACCGTCACTAAACCAACTCCACCCCCTTCCTCTTCTTCCTCTTCATCGCCATCATGGCCACGTCGAGTCAGACAACGGCGGGGGATGTCCTGGTCTACATCCCAAATATCATCGGCTATCTTCGAGTAGCACTCACGCTCTCGAGTATCGTCCTAATGATATGTTCTCCCACCCATTGGATCATTGCAATCACATGCTACGTGGCGTCCTTCGTCGGCGATTTATTCGATGGCATGGCCGCACGAAAATATAATCAATGTAGTGCCTTTGGGGGGTTGATAGATATGGTCACTGATCGTTGTTCTACCGCTGGATTGCTTTGTGTTTTGTCGCGAGAATATTCAGAAGAACCGACATTAGTTTTGGTACGTCATGTTCAGGTGGCAGATTTCTCTGCTGATATGACAGCAACATTCCATTCATACGCCATTTTTGCAAATATCTGACTCTAACATTCCTTTTCCCAATCTCACGACAATGCATTACTACACTGGACGAAATTTCCATCAGCTATTCACAATGCTGATAATTTTGGATATTTCCAGTCATTGGTGCCAAATGTACTCAACAACATCACTGCAGCAACATCACAAATCTGCAGATGGGAACAAGGGACGATTCTTCCTCGTTCGATGGTACTATATGTCATACCCATTTTTTGGTTATTGCTGCGTGGGGGCAGAATTTACGTATGTGGCGCTCTACATTCTTGCAAGGGTAAACGTGAACGCAACTACGGAAACAGAATTTTATGGAATCATCAAAATGGGTGTTGAGTATTTTTTGATGATATCAGGTCCTGCTTGTGCAGTAAAACAAGTGGTGAATGTTAGTCAACTATGCTCGTCGTGTTATGCTGTTGCCGAACAAGATGCGAAATTGAAGAATAAGTAGGACAAGCGGTTATAACACAACAATATCCAACCGTTGACGACGACTTCTGCATAAAGTATCGTAGTCCATGTTATCTGTTTCGGTGTGATTGTGAGCATCGAAAGGGAGTCGGTGCGGAATCGCATAATGGCATATCAGAACTCAGTGGGCAATAACTTCAAGGAACTCTCGTTTATTAAGCGATACTATTAAATATAATGGAATCTATTAACGATCTCTCGGAGTTCAAAGTAGACCTCTCTATCAACATCTATCGACCATCGCATCATGCATTGCGAAAGCAACTGAAAGCATTCTCTTCCACGTGTAATCAAGAGAAGTCGAGTCAGCTGAAGCTGAAATCTCCGTGCGATACTTTCCCGCCATATTATTTCGAAGTCTCCCGCCAAACCATCCCGCCAGTGTATGTTAGTTGCAGCTGCACAGAGCGGCACACAATGATACTTTCCGCCTCCAAGATCGCTACCATAGTATCCGCCGACCCATAGGCCCACAGCCACCTACCTACTTCTTCGCCCTTTGCCACCTACCTCATTCCGTCTATCGTCACCATCGATCGTTCATTCTCGCAAAATGAGGGCAATCGTATTCGTCACCGCATGCATAGCCCTGCTTTTTTCGATGCCACCTACCATCGCGAAAGTCATCGATCTCACGGATGCTACATTCGAGCACCAAACGCAGGCGTCGACGGGTCAAACCACTGGCAAATGGTTCGTTAAATTTATGGCTCCGTGGTGCGGTCACTGCAAGACGTTAGCGCCAATTTGGTGAGTATGTTTATTGCGGATAATGACAAGCCCGTATTGTCATGTACACTTTATTAATATTTGTTGTTGAAAATACACACTCGCTCTTTACCATTACCATAACAGGGAGGACCTCGACGAACGTTTACAGGAAAATAATTCACAAGATGGCATCCTACTAGCCAAAGTCGACGCCACCAAAGAAGTAGAGGTGGCCAAACGCTTCAAGGTCCAAAGTTATCCCACACTCAAATACTTTGCCGATCGGAAAATGTATAATTACAGGGGGGCACGTACCATCGATGCAATGTACGAATTCGTTACGGCGGGGTACAAGTCGGCTGTTGCCGAAGATAGTATCCCACCGGCACCATCCATGTTTGAGATCAAGATGAAAGAGTTGCGACAGAAATTTGAGGAGTTGACTTCGAACAACAAACATTTGACATATCTCTTGGATGATTTCGATCACATTCTTAGTATGAGGAAAAATGCGGCAACGGTGCTACTGGCCATGGGAGCATTTATTGGATTTTGGTTTGGTGTTATTGTGATGCTGCTCATGGGGAGTGATAGTGATGAGTCGAAGTCGAAGAAGAAAAAGAAGGATTGAAGGGAGGGAGAGGTATCACACACGAACGGAGTTGTTTGAGGGGCTGTTACTTTGTCTATGCTTCAGAGAATTTACGAGGCTCCTTTGCCCTCGATGCTTTCCATCTCGTCTTCATTGTGGAGCATTACAAGAATGATTTGTAGTATTGAAGTCGAGAAAATAATATATGTATCTTTCAACCAACGCTCTGACATTAGCGTGTTACCATTCCACTTTTCATCTCTTATCAAACATTGGACTCAATGAAAGAAATGTACACGTCCACAATATCCTCCTCCATCGTACCAGCCTGCATAGGATGAGTAGAAATCCACTTAAGGAACTGTCTCCGACAGTTTCGTAATTCATCCACATGCAAAGGTTTGGATAGTTTCATTGTTCGCTGACGCTTTCCATTCTCAATGGTTATCCTCTTCATGCCTGAGGTACTAGTTTCCGACTGTGCGATTGCCATGTTTAGTGCCTGCAGAATCTCATTGTTTATGCGTTGGGTGAGGCTGTCGGCTTCATTGAGTACATTGGACTCGGCAGAAACAAGTTTGAGCGTTGACATGCCCTCTTGTAACGGTGCAGTAGAAATAAAAAATGAGTCTAGAATTTCATCAATGACATCTTCCATCTTTTGTTTCATTGGATTGCATAGTTCTGCGGTACTGCTGGCAACCGCTGTTAAATTTCGAGATGCCATGCTGAAAGGCACTCTAGATTGGGGTTTAGAGATCGACGACACTGGATGCTGAACTGACAAACGAGGTTCTGAAGCTGTGGTCTTTTTGCTGCGTCGTTTGAATCCAGATGCCGATTGTATCACTGGTTTTGGATCATTCTCTATCGGTTCTTTCATGTTACTATCCTCCTTTGGATTCTTTTTGAGCGGAGTGTTGGAATTGATACCGTCGTCTGCTGGGATGACCAGCGTTCCATCCTTTCCCCATGGCAACACACTTGTCACATCCACTTTGTACAGTGGATTTTCCCATCGATTCTTATCATCGGGAGGTTCATAACGCAGTACTAATGCATCCAAAGTTTCATCATCTTGATAATATCCATCGAGATCATCATTGTTGATGTCTCTCCTTTGTCGATTTCTTGTTTTAGCCAATTCATCACTCACAGAGGTAGCACCCACTGTTCGATTAGCATCTCCATCTGAACTACTCCCCATGATCCAGATAACTCCGTGCCTCTCACCGGCAGCTTTGGATATGCAATACAATTCATATCGATATCCTTTGATGTAATTGAGCGAATCTAATATCACAAGCGTAGAACCAGAACTTCTTCTATCGTCGCCGTCACTACGACTATCAGCATTATTCTTTTTCGACATGACCGCTCGATCAAATTCCGATTTCAACGCCGCGCGTGTCGATTTCTCCGTATGCGAATTGGAATAGCATTCTGCCTTGGTCTGATCAGGACGGGATGTGCATTCGCGAATGTGAATGACATGAGATACAATCTTGGAGGGGTGTTGGAGGGCGCGGGTGCCGAGGAGTTGGGCGAAGGTCGTTTTGCCGACGCAGGGATGGCCTGTGAGAATCAGAGATGGCATGGCTTTTGTGCACGAACTATTGGTCTGGGGCTATCGACGGGGGAATGCCATGTCTATCTTCTACTTGTTGAGCTGTATTGCCATTGTCATTATGCATAGTGCAGAGTGCATGGTGCAGAATCAGCCGACCGCCACCCTCCACCACCACCACCTCTCCTCCTCGTCGCGGACAGACAGACCATTCCGTCTTTTCGTCGTCTACTGTCAGTGACAGTTGCTACAATGATGACGTAGGAAAATTCGCCAAAGCGGCAGAACCACACAAACAATCAGCGCGCAGCGGCCGGGCCCAACATCCAACACCAATCCAAAATCCACCAACACATACCATAAATTCTCCATCCTCCATCCTCCCTCTACCACTACCACTACCACTACCACTACCTACGAAACCTACTCACCAATAGTACTACTACTTCCGCAACTTCCACTTCCACCACACCCGCCACGGCACCGGCACCTCTACCGATTGAGGCGAGCCACCCAGCCCCGATGGGCTCCGCGCCGAGTTCATGTTGTGATTTTTTCCATCGTCATTGATGTTGATGACTGCGTCTCTGCTGCTCTGGCAGCCGGCTGTGTCGGCATCAAAGCTCTGGACGCTATTAGTTATTACAACATCATGAATTATTCGATGTTATGGTATGTACTGTTGTCGTAGGTATGTCGCAACTTGTTATTATTCTTTGTATCACATGAAGATCATGACGGCCGGCCGTCGGGTGATTGGCGCTGCTCTTGTTGCTGTGTATGTGTTATATTCCATGCATCCTTTTTCGGTGATCTGCATATATACCTTCGCAGATACTCCTTCATGCGGATGCAAAATCAATGCGTTGCATGACACTTCTCCTCCTCCACATCATTATTTGATGTGTCTGTGTTTGGATGTTGTTTTGTGTAATGCAAGAAATGAGATATTAGCATGGAAATCAACTTTCCCTATCTACCCGATAGAGGAATTCATGCACGGACTAGAGATTGGATGGTTTGCACCGCATCATGTACAGTCCTTGTACGCACCGCATTTCATCTGTCTTTGGTTGTTAGTGCCCAACGATTTCGATGTCAGTCCTCGACCCTAAATTTTTCATACTTGTACACAAGTCTTTCGGCTTGATTGTCTCAACACTCGCCATCGATCATGTCTCACATTTATTTTGGTTCCTTTGTGTCAATGACTATTGTTAGAGTGGAAGCATCGGGTGACCTCAATGTTCGATGTGTGAAAGGTAGCGCGAACTCTTCGAAGGTACCTACAACTATTTGAGTGCGGGGAGACATGCGGCAGGATACCATAGCAATTCCACATGCGCAATTCCACAAGCATCTTAGGCATCAGCGGTCATCGGCATCATCACTCGGCAGAAGTTATCATGAATGAGTCAGGTGGACTCTCGATTCACTCGACTACAGTGTAGTACATCCCCGCTGACGCCCAAATCTACCTTTCAATAACGCTGCTGGACTAGTCACGTCGGCACGCTCACAATAATCATGTTTCTCTTTGAACGCAACATTTCGAATCATGGGCAGAAGTGGAGAGTGGAGAATACCATGGTAGTCGAAAATAGTGTGGCTCTGCGATCATACTATCTCTGAAAGGTCAATGATCGAAGGAGTTGTCGTCGCCATCGTTATCCAATAAGTCACTAATTAGTGTCGAAGACAGTGGAGACGTGAAATGACTCACATCACCAGTTCAACAACAGCTGCCGCCACCGTGCCACACCCGATGTCCAACGATCATACCTGCTCCTTTGGACCGCGCGTGGGCATGTCGAAATTGTTCCTTGCCGGTTGCGGATACACCAACTCTGGTCACATCTACCCAGTGTGAGAATCATGGCGGGTACCGATACCTGGGCAACGGCGTCGAATTGAGAGGTTGGTACCGTTGAATTCTAATAATAATAATTTGTTGATATGAAGTACTGATTGAAATTGCAGGATTATACAATGGAAGATGGATTAAAGTTTACTAGCCACGAACATTATCAACCACCGTACCGTTCTCGTAAAGCATCTGGGGGCTCTAACTTCATGATATCCGGATATTGATTCAAATATTCTCGAATACTCGTCTCCCGATCAGCTAAATATGTCTCGTCGAGGAAACTATTGTAACAAACACCACCAATGCAGCCGATCGACCACGCATCAGTGTCTTCACTTTCACAATTGTAGCTTGCCAAAACACAATGCCTCAAGTACACTGGGCATGGCTTTAGCCCTGAATCCTTGGGCCAATTCCATATCGTTTTCACTCCATGTTTCAAGAATTTGTTTTGGAAATGATCTTGGCCCCATAATGAAATGTATGCCTCATCTGTAGATCGGCGACAAATTACTCCTAACCTCACTGGCCCATCAGTTCCGCCGACGCAAGTTGAAGTTGTATCTTTTGACAATACATTGCTAGTGGATGACAGCTCTTCATATGGAACTAGTGCTATTTCAAACTCCTCTTCTCGTTCAAGGAATGCACGTGATGGAATCCAATTCGAAGTAGGTTTACCATGATCTCCATCGAACGACATTGCCGACAAGCCTACATTGGGAACTTCGAAGACACTGCAAACAAATGAATGACCCTCTTCATATTCACAGCTGAGACTACTCATTTCTAATGTATCAAGAAGAGCAATATCTCTTTCGAAGAATATAGATGCCGGGTGTCCAAAAACTCGACGGTGGTTCGGTACTCTTCCAAGGCGAAAATCTTTTAGTGTAGGGAATGTTAACCGAGCAGATTTAATTGAAAGGAGTGATCCGAATCCGAGGATAGTAATGTCGTCAAGTAAACTATCACTGTCATCTGAGGAAGATGATTGCAAATGATTACGAGGTTCTGTCATCGTGGCGACCGATACTGGCACTGGCTGATGTTGTCGAATTAGTGATGTACTGTACTGATCAGGTCGTCGACATTCAATTCTCGCATTAATCAATGCGTACGACGGAGTTGAAGTCAGTGACAGAACGGTCAAGACTAGTACTAGTACTAGTAGTA
>JALLBK010000343.1:0-20413 GCA_036940085.1 Discostella pseudostelligera | reverse complement strand
TTCGCCCCTTGTCTGTCCCTCGTTCCCACGAACTTTGCCCGGTCTCTCGGGAAATGCGGATGCACTTTGAAGCATGCAGTTCCGGTGCACGCAACTTAGGCAATTTGAGCAGATGATCTCGAAGTAGTTAAGTAATTGTTATCACTTCGAGTACCTATCATCTCAAACGAGCAGCTAAGATGTCGTAATGACGTCTATTATGAAAAATTAGAAGGTGCATTGATCTTTCTCGTTATCTATTTTTGTCGCCATGCTATCCGATGTGAAATAAAGAGGGCTGAGCCTACGATACTGCTATGGTACGAAACCACTCGCGGCCTCAATCCACCGCCGTCCGCCGTTGAACGAGAAGCGAGATGAAGATGGCCTACGCCGGACGCTATCGTACTCATACCGCAAGTACTCGCCCCACCGCCACAGCACATCAGCATGCAGCAGCACCAGCAACAGACAAAGCGAGCGTCAAGATCATGATCGCAGGTGAATGCTGCGCTTGGACGGAAGCCACCACCGTCGATGATGAGGGCGATGGAGCAGATATTATTTCTCCAGTAGCTCCTTCAGTTTCAGTTTCAGTACCAGCAGCAGCATCGGCATCAGCACCAACGCGACGAATTCGCAGACGTCGACAAAGCAACCAGAACGCCGCGAATGGAATGTTGTCTCGATTGATTTATAGTACAGCCGACGGCGGTAGCTGTGGTGGCGGTAGCGCTGACGCCGTCGCCGTGTTGGACAAAAATGGTTCTGGTGGTGCTGATAGTGCATTGTCAATCGCATCTACCTCTGGGTCATCATCGTCTTCGTCAACATCATCATCGAACTGTGGCTGTGGCGGCAACGTTGGCAATACCACCTTGGCCAATAGTAGTAGTCGAGCTTGCTCGATTTCCCCGGCATTCTCCCACTTTCCTTCCAAATCTTCATCATTTTCGGGAGGTATTCTTTCCAACAGTCTGCAATGCCATGCATTACCTACCCTTGGCAATCCGTCGCAATCATTGCAGCAATCACATGATCAGCAGCAGCAAGAGCTAGAGCAACAACAACAATGCGCTTCATTGGCACCATCTCCTTCCACACCCTCCTCCCACTTCCTACCCTCCGATTTCACACCCCAAACATGGCTCTCGGCCGTTCACGAAACCGTCTCCTCCACCACTGTCCGATATTGCAGTGCCGGCGCTGCCGCAGCCCTAACTGCCGTCATTGTCATCCATCCACTCGCTCTCATGGGTGCCGTGGCCACTGCCGCCGCCGGCGCGGGCGCCACAGCCATGACCATGTGGGCAGTCGGGTTCTTCCATGATTTAGATCGAGGATATCAGATTTGGAGTAGTGAAGAGTTTGGTAAATTGTTTTGGAGGGATTCGGACGAGGCCAACAAGGGTGGGAGTGGTAAGAAGAATGGAACGGAAGAAGAGGAGGACGGGAGTACTACTGTGTTGACCGAGGAAAATAGTCAGTTGTTTATTTTAGACGGGGAGGTGGAGGTGCAGCAACTAGTAGCACCACCGCTGGATCAGCACGTGCCATCCTTGAGTGAGATGGGTCGAGCAGCATTGCTAGATGAAGAACAGAGAGTAAATGAGGATGATGATTCGGTAAAAGGAGATTTCGTTGGTGACGATAATGCATCGGCTGCGTTATCCTGTTCTACTACTTCGCCCGAGAGACTATCGACATCATCATGGAGCAAGAAGCAACATTCTACAACAACATCATCGTCGAGACGGGGATACAGAATACGAAAGGTGGGCTCCATGAAGCCAATAATGAGAAAGATCAAGATGCAAAATGGATTACTGACAAGGCAAAGTACACCGACCTTGGAAGATGATCCACAATCATTTCTTTCGGCCAATCCTTCTTCTCCGAATTCCTCACCACTAATGAAGCGAACACCATCGACTTCTCCGACAATGACGTACACACTACCTTCTATTTCCAACCACCGCAACATTATAGATCGACACTTTCCACCATTAGAAATATGTGTCATACATTCCGTCCAACTCCCTGGCCTCGATTCGGCATCCCAATTTTTCAATGTATTCTTTGCCGATAATGCACCCTATTCAATGAAAGATTTTCAGAAACGACGGGGGGATGTGGATATTGTCTATGAACCGTGGGAAGATTGTGCATGTACAAAGGTAGTGGATGAGAATGGTGGTGATACTACTGAAGAAGATGATTTATTGTTTTCGTTCAAGGAGAAGGATGGTAGTTCCGTTATTGGTGAGTTCGGCTACTATTTGTCTTTGGTCCCAAACATTCTCGAGCTCCTTTCATCGATCGAATCTCATGTACTACTTCCCACCTACACTGTCTTTGCTTTTTTATTTCATCAGAACCGCTACCAAGCTCAATGACAAGAAAACGAAGACTGAAATTCAATACCCTAACAAAAAGCTACTTCGGACCGGCCTACGCCAAGGCGACAAAGATTCAACGTGCGACGCAATTATTCAATGACCGTGTACTCGTTATTGAGAATGTTACCCAGCTTTCCGACATCCCGTTTTCCGATCGATTTCGTGTCATTGAACGATGGGTACTTGAGGTAGTGGAGGAGGAGGGTGAGGAATGTGACATGCCATCCGTGAAGGAATCAGCGTCATCGTCTGCAATAGCAACCGAATCCAAGACCTCTACCTCCATTACAATTTGCAAATTCTCCGTCTACGCCGAGGTGCAAATGCTAAAATCATGTTCGTGGGAACCACAAATACGCAAGAAGGCATCCGAAACATTTACGGACGTAGCCACGGATTGGTGCAAGAGTGCCGTGGTGGCATTGACGGCCACCGAGGAGCAGAAGCGAAAGCGGCAGCGGTTGCAGTTAGAAGAAGAAAGTGGTACTAGTGCTAAGACTGTAGTTGACAAGAACAAGAGCTCTTCCTTGGGACGACGACCGCCGAGAATACCATCGCCAATGATAGTTGTAACAGATGATGTTGCTTTACCGACAACTTCCACCGCCACCACCAACGCCATTATACCGACATCTTTGGTTCGAGAACGATCTAAACTCTTTGCCGAGCACAAGCGTAATTTTGATGAGTTCGACAAACTCATCGCCCAAGGCGATTTGGAATGGTGCAGTGTCGAGGTCACTCATACGTCACATCTCGAATTCTACAGCAGCAGCAACATTAGCAACACCGTCAACAAAAATGAAGATGTTGAGTCATCATCATTGGCATCGTCTGCATTTGCCACCGTGTTGGAATACCCTGACTTGGATGAGTATGAGATCACATCCTCCATCGCAGGAAGTAGTCTTGACGACGACGACGATGAAGAAGAAAATAATATAGGTGGATCGCGGAAGAAGGCTGCGGCTCTGATGCGGACGAGGAGTCGAAAGTTGCTCAGGAAGCTTAGCTCGAAGCGGGGTGGTGCTTAGCAAGTCTTTGACACACCCACCTGTCCCGTTGCTAACGGTTGTAGCTATGGTAGTGTATTTTACCAATCAAGATGTATAGATAGAGAGAGGGAGGGTTTTTTGGCTCGGGCACACTATGTTCCCCAGTTGATATAGTCATCGCTATTGACCCTATTTTAGCAACCTTGTATCATCCCTAGCTAATCAATGACCTACTCTGCTCTTCCGTCAGTGTTTCCCCTATTACCGCATATCCCTCCATCGCACGATAACGCCGCACTCCTGAACTCAAACTACATGTTGAAATCCCAATATATCGTCAATCCATCATCATCGTCATCACCCCCCTCCTCCTCTTCGTCATCATCGCCATCATCGAGAAAATTTTCGATGGACAATGATTCCGTCTCGAATTCCAAATCTTCACGATGATAATGAAATTTGTTGAATCAGATGGATGGATTCAAAGATCAGAGGCAGGTGAGAGATTATGGCAAAGTAGAGAATTGCAATGCTCACAGGCAAGGGCACGCAAACAACTTGCCTTCAAAGTCTGGTTGTATGCAGTCGACCATCCACTTGGTTATTGTGCCTGCACCCTCTCTTGCACCAGTCATCTCCATTGATGATGTTGATGATGATACCGATGCAAATAAATCATCATCATGCGTAGTAGACATCTCAATCAATGACATTTCCCACCAAAACCAAACCGGATGTCCCTTATTCCTCGACTTTCGATTTGGTCGTATGCATACTAAACAGCAGGCTACATCTTTCACAATTGCATCATCATCCTCTTCTTCTTCATCCTCGTCGTCATCATCATCTTCATCTATAAGGTCAGCTACATCATCTCCAATTTTCAATGTCTGTGATGACGGTGGTTTCACCACCAATTCCAACAACACATCTGCCCTTTCATGTCCCACAATTAAATCATAGGGTGGTAAATTCACTAATCGTTCAAATTCTACTAATGATCCCGTGGCTTTTTTATTTCCGGGTGAGCAACAATTGTGATATGCCTTGGATAATTGATTTGTTTGATAATAATGTAATTGATTTTGGATAGCTTCTTCGGGAGAGGATGGACGGGAGAAGGGTGGTTCAAGTTGTGATGATGATGATGGTGTTGGTTGCTGCGGTTGTGATGATGATGACGATGATAGGCATAGCGATGATGATATACGTGATGATGGGCGGTGGATCAAGGAAAAGGCATGTGTTGTAGGAAGGCACAAGTTGTGGCACACACATATCAGTAGCATTGAGGCGATGCGAGAAATTGAGATGGACGATGCTGCTGCTGACACAATCGTTATTATTTGAGTAGTTGTCATGTGGCGTCGTTCACGATGAGGTCGGAAAGGGCGTGGGTAGGGCGTTGCGGCGTCCATGGTGATGATGTTGTTGGTGTTGGAGCAGGATGGCATGGAGCGATGTGTTGGTGTTGGTGTTGGTGATAATTATGGTGATGGTGATTTTGATGGTGCAGTGAGTTTTGGTCATTATTTGTCTGTCTTTGCACTCACGGTGGTCCACCTGGATTCCTAAAAGACTCCACGTGGAGTTAAATGTTTCTTCCGACTCCACGTGGATTCACTGGTCACCCAATCCCCAGACGCCAGACAGACGAAATTCTCAATTCCTTGCTTCTTTTCATCGCTGATTCCAAATATTTTTTCTTCCCAACACAACGACGTCGACCATGGCGAGCCGCGGCACCGCCGCCGCCCCTAGCAAATATAATACTTACCTTGTTAATTCCCCAATCTAGGAGCAACCATCCAGCTCTCATCTCATTCTTCATTGCCTTCTACTTCTATCGGTGATCGCCCCCCAATAAATTGTAAATATTGAAATGGCAACGCAAGCCGCCGCCCAAATTCTCTCCAAAGGACCGCTATCGTCGGCCTTGTCGCAATGGGTATTCCTGGGCCTGGGGACCTACATGGTCATATTCAAGGGAGATGATACCAATGTTGTTTCACGTGCTGCACACGAAATTGCTCATGTAGCCTATCGACTTGTCGCGGGCTTCGATGGTGGTGGAGGAGAGGGGGGTTGGCGCTCATTGCTACGAGAGGAACGGCTGCACCAGCAACACTTACAACAGCATCAACAGCCCATTGTCATTCACAGTCATCACTCTAGCGATACCAAAAGTAACAGAAGCTGGATCATCACTACTATTATCCAAGTGGGTCTGGGTGCCGGAGCATGTTGGACGGCCTACTTGTTATTTACCAACTGCCTACCCGAGTCGATGAAGGAGATGATGCCGGTGACACGCAAATTCTTCGAGACGGCGGTAACCTCCCTCGGACAGGGTATACTGCGTGTCCGGGATGCATTGTCCGAGCAGATTGGTGCATTGGGGATTAAACAGGATGAATTATCGAAGAAACAAGATGAGACACATGACAAGGTCTTGGGTCTACGAGATGACATTGGTGATGTTCGACTACACATGGATGACATCTCCGCGGCAATTTCCCGTTGTGAGAGTTCCTTGTCGGATGCTGCCGATCGACAGACATACATGTCCCGAGGAGTAAGATTATTAGTACAGTGCGTGGGGGATCTATTGCGTCCGAGTAATCCAAGTGTGGCAAGGGAATTAGATCAATTTGGGAGATTGAGTGCTGAGCTTATGGATTCGGAAGAATTCCATTATGATGGTAATCAGAACAGGGGAGGACAAGGAGCCAAGAATCAGCTGGAATATCCATCCTCGCCCATTCTGTCCGAAATTGGATCCATTACGTCTTCCGTCGACGATCGTAATCACCACCATCCCAATAACATGCGTGCCTTGTCGCTTCCCCGTCCTCGTCGGTCTGACATGACGACATCGAGTCCCTCCAGTTCCAACAATACCGTCCACACCACCTCGTACAGCATGTCAAAGATGATGATGTCATCGTCTCAACCAAATAATGGATCAATGAATCAGCGTCCTACCTCCCGAGTCCTCAAAATGCTCCAATCGTTCAATATAAACGGTACCGTCACCAAGGGCAACGAGGACACCAACCACAGACGATACTCCAGCCCAGAAGATGAAGTGCCGCAATCAAATTACGATGTATCATCCTCATCATCCTCATCGGCTTCCTTCTCTGGACATGTGACACCGTACAGTGAAACAAGTGATGTTGTTGATCCAATCCGTCTTGAGGAGGTGGATGAATTATTGAGGATTGTTCGAAGTGGTGGTGGGGCATTGTTGCAGGCTGCGGAATAAAACAATGATTAATGTTGAATGGTGTCAATAGGGGGAAGGATATCCTTCGGTTTAGTGTTAGTATTGGTGGTGGCGTCGAGGTGAATATTTTGCACATGGATGTCGCTTCGTTAGTTTAAATGATGTTCGTTTATTGTGTGAGGCAAATGATTGGAGTAAGTTGGTAGCATCTCTCTCTTCATTCGATAAAATAGGGCATTTCACTGTATATTTTTGTTGTGAAACGATCAGCCAAATGATGTTTGCTACCATAATATGCGACCATACCGACTTCACATTCTACCTACTCTAATATGCCGAATCATCTCCATAATCAAAACCGCCATCATCAAAGTCATCATCATCTCCGACATCATCTTCCTTCGTGTAGTCATCGAGGGACATGTCACTGTGTATATTTAACAAACGTGCCGATGTAGACATGAAAGAAGTGTGAGTATTTCAGTTTCATGCTATCTCAACAAATCATCTTTCCACACAAAAACACACTCTGACTTACTCATCATCATCGTCAAAATCACCAAAATCTTCGTCATCGTCCCTGAAGAAAGTGGCGAGGCGGTGAATTGAACTGTTATTACTCCTACATGCTAAGCAACGAGAACGCAAGCGATTGCCAGAGAAGACATATCATTAACTCACTCATCAACATTATCAATATCCTCCTCATCNCATTATCAATATCCTCCTCATCGAGGTCGAATCCCAACTCGAATCCCAGGTCCAAATTACTAGGGATGTTACAAACGAGCGTGTGTGTTACAGAGACTATGTGGACACATTTGTATTTTGGCATGTGATAGCAAACAGTAAACAAAAGAACTCACTCCTCCTCATCAAGATCATCATCATCGTCATCTTCCAAATCATCTGCTGATGCCTCCATCTTGAGTGCTGACTTGGTAGGGAATGTCTCCTCCTCTTCCTCGGCCAAAATATCTTCGTCGTCATCATCAATATCAACATCGCCAACATCACCTCCCAGTCCTAAATCGAGCAAGAAATCATCCTCGCCTTCATCGCCATCTCCTAGAATGTCATCGTCGTCGTCAATTTCATCATCCAATCCCGACTCATCATCATCATCACCCACAGCACTTCTCCTAGTGGTAGATACAGAATCGGCAGGATTCGTCAAGAACGCCTTGACCCCATCTCCAAATCCCAAATTGCTGGCAATTCCACCTGCACCACCATCGTCTTCCTCGTCATCATCATCCATAATCACCATCTGCTCCCCTCCCGATCCACCCACACCAACACCCCCAACGCTTCTAGTAGCACCGATACCGCCCTCTTCCATCTCTCTCCGTTCCCGCACACCCCGTCGCATCCCCATTCTCATCTCAGCCTCATCTTCGACACTTGCCCATCGTCCTTCCTCATCAATAAATTCTTCCATAGCCAATGCCTGCTCGTGAGGTGGTTCCCATTTGTGATGCCACTCAATTTCTTGAAAATGTGGCCAAGGCACTGGATTGGGATCATTGACACCAAGGAAGGGTAAGTCATGAAAGGGCATATTTTCGGGTGTCCGGCCGGGACGCATGGTGCCGGGATATTCAAGCATGGGTTCATAGGTCTTTGGGTAGGCTTTGGGTGAGATTTGTGATATGTCACGTGATGTGAGTTGTTGGGATGATGATTCATCGTCAACAAGAGAGCCATCATCTTCGTTGTCTACAATGTCGGTTGAGCGGACGTAGCCTGAACCGGGTGGAGCAAATACGTGAAGTAAAGTCGACGGTGGCAGATGGGTGCTCTGGCGATTATGTTGTCGAGTGTTGATGGCCATGCAATTCTTGGAAGTGAAGCCGCTGACCAGCCATGATGATGATTTATTGCCAGCGACAACGATAGCTGCAGCAGCTGCAGATGCACGGTATGGTTTCCGGCGGAGTGACGCCATGGTCATGGTGATGGGTAATGAATGGTGGATGGTGGACTATGTCTATGCCTTGCTCTAGCTGGTGATGGATGATGGTGGATCGGCGATCTGCGGCGATACATACATGACTGTTGGCGAAATTTGCGGGAAGAAAGGAAGGATGTGGCGAAATTGGCGGGAAGGGTCGACGGACGGACGCAAATTTGAACTTGTTGTTCTTCCTCATTCTCTCGTCTCTTTCTCTTCTCTCGTTGTGCAGCGTCGTCCTCATGCCGAATGCTGGACTAACAACTTGTTGACCATGGCAGCCGTCATGTTGTCGTAATGGCCGCACGACATCAGCATCAACCATTCCGAACTCGCAACATAGTGTAAAGAATAAGAATGCGCGTGTTCCTCCCCCCCTCGGAAGATCATCGCAAAGTCGCATCCAGCAAGAAGTCGCATTCGCATCACCACCAGCAGCAATCGTCATCGTCATCGTCGTCGTCCGAAGAGCAGCAGCAGCAGCAGCAGCATCAGCCGCCGCCGTGCAAAAAGAAAAAGGGGGACCAGTGCAAACCTTCATCGTCATCATCCAGCAGTGCTTTGCCATTTTCATCTGGAGATACTACTCGCATGTGCCCCCCATCGTTGAAGCGCGGCGACAGCGTCGACGGTGATGACAAGAACAAGATCAACAACTTGAACTTGCTCGGCGGAGAGGAGCCACAGCAACAGCAGCCTCTGCACCATCACGGAATTGACGACATCGCCATCAGCAGCACCAGCAATAATTTCACTGCCACGTCATCGAACACAGTCAAGATGGGCACTAGTATGAGGAGTTATGACGAGTTTAATAATGGAAGATTTTGGAAAAGCAATGATTACGAAGACAACTTAACGAATGATCATGCTGGGGATGAAGATACGGGGTGCGTTTGCTTGCTACTTGTATTCTCCTTGCACATTCATTTGTTTGAGGAAATGATTGTTTTATTTTATTCGAAAAATTGCTGACCGATTTCGTGCTCCATTCTGCATCCTCCCCCAGGCTTAGGGTATCCCATGCTGCTGCTGCATCAGCTGCTTCTGCTCACTTGATGACCAGCACTACCGAGACAATCAATTCTCCTGGACACAGCTGTAAAACAGCAACTTCTGCCATGGAAAACCCCGCAGATGATGATTCTGAATGTCGGTGTAAAGACAGTGATGATGAATGTGTGGTTCCAGAATCTTTGTCGAGGACCATCTACTTGGGGAAATCACATGTCGACACCAGAGATCACGGTGATGGCAACACTAGAAATCTGATGGGCAACACTGGCAATCACCACTCAAGGAGAAGGTCGTGCAGGAATCAAGCCACTCGCAGGTCATCGTCATCTTCGCCGTCGCCATCAGTACCAATTATGCAATCCTCTTCTGATTCCGCGTCTGGTCAAGCTCCTGCACCGCTTCTCAACCATCCCATCCCGGGTAGTAGAGATGACCCGGCTACCATGTCCAAATCTGATGCATATTATGGAGTTATGAATGAACATCGTACCGCCATCAACAGCAACAACGACGATGATGACAGCTTAAGTACAGTCTCCCGATTTATCCATCTCCTCCGAACTCAACACAAACCTTCCCTCGATATCGTCCCTATGGACGGAGACGGAAATTGTCTCTTTCGTGCCATCTCCCTCCAGGTCTACGGCGATGCTACCATGCATATGGATGTACGCCGAGATTGTCTCGACTACATGGAGAGAGATGCTGAGCATTTTCACGACTTTGTCATCTACGATGGACATGAGGAGTTTACTGAGTACGTTGCGCGAAAAAGGAGGAATGGCGTGCATGGCAATCATGCTGAGATACAGGCCATGAGCGAATTGTACAACCGAACTATCGAAGTGTATGTGCCGGATCACGGTATTGAGCCGATCAATATTTTCCACTCGGAATACAAGGGCGTGGGGGATGCACCCATTCGACTGTGTTACATGGATGGAAATCACTACGATGCTGTCATCGATCCACTCCTCCCCACTGCCGGGCTAGGGCTATGTCTACCTGGATTGCAGCCAGGATTAGCGGACAAGTTGCAGTTGGAGGAGGCAAAGAAGAAAAGTAGTGAGAGCGCATTGGAGGAGAAAATGCGATTGGCGTTGGAAGAGAGTCAACGTACGATTAAGGAAAGGGAGGAGATGGAAATGAGAGTGGCGTTGCGGAAGAGCTGTGAATTTACCACTACCGTGGATAGCGATGACGATTTGTACAAGAAGAAGGCCATGTATTTATCTGAAATCGAAGCTGCCGAATTTGACCTGGAGCAAGCTGTGAGTACTTACTTTGCTGAATATCCTGGGGGGTTCGATGTATTCTGCATTCGAATATCTCAATTCTCGACTTTCCTGTTCTACTTCAGGTTCTGGCGAGTTCATTAGAGTCCTATCAAAAAGCAGAGCAAGAACGCAAACTGCCATCGTTAAGAAGAATTGAAGGTAGGAGAAGTAGGTTCAACTCTTCACCACGAAGCTTACGGGCGTCATCGAACTCGGTGAGTATTGATGCATTTCTTGTTTACCTCTTCCTCGTGCAAAACTCATCTCATTGGTTGCTAAATATATTTCAATCTCTTGATGTCAGCCTGTGAACAACACTACCAACGCGACTGTAGCGATGAATCCATCTTCCTACCAATATGCCGCATCTGCAGCCGTCGCGTCTTTGCCTAGCAGCGCATCTGCAGAAGCAAGTAGATCTACTATCACAACTGATGAATATCCTGCATGCGTCCAAGAATTGGTGATGAACGGCTTTGAGTTAACCAAAGTTGTACATGCTTATGAGTTGATTGGTGACAATTTTGATGACTTGTTGTCATTTTTGTTATCGTCAATGACCACCTGAACTTTGGTCGATTTTCCCGAGGTAGATCTATCTGAACCATCACCACAATGGTGAGATGATGGACACTAATAGAATGTATTGTTGTACCATTAAAGTAAAGAGCCAATGATTAGTCAATGTACTTTGCTCGAATGCTGGCTCTCCTCGCGATGAGCTGCAAGAGAGTCGAGTCCTCTGTGGGCATCTTTGGCGCGCCATTTTGGAAAATTGGCGGGAAGAATTCCATCTGCCCCCGCGCGCGCCCCCGCGCGCGCTCCCGCCCACCTTCACCAACAACTCCTCTAACCATGTGTGATGTCCGCCGAGTAGCAGTAGCAGCTAGTAGCAGCCGACGCATCTGCCGCCACCAATAGTGTCGCGATAATCGACAGCATAGCTAAAAGTCGCGTGACAGCCCAGTAAAATCATCATGCTGATGGATGCTTGCTTCTCCGGTGACGTCGCAGCTGTGCTCTCCATCCTTGCAGCGGCCGCAACAGAGGACGACAACAACGAGAGCGAGAGTGGCGTCGTCGAACATGAAGTAAACATCAACGCGAAGGGCGGCAGCAGCTGCAGCAGCTCCAATTATGTCGACGAGAATAACCAATTATCGCGGGCACAGCTTGTGGCTGCTCAGCAAGATCAGATAACGGGCATCTCTCCACTCATGGTCGCATCTCAGCACGGCCATATTGATATTTGTCGAGCATTATTAGATGCCGGTGCACCATGGAATGCCGTCGATCGACGTGGAAAGTGTGCTGGAGATTACGCCACGGATATGCAACATTGGGATGTGGTAAATTTGCTGGTTGATGTTGGGACGAAGGCTGAGGTGCGTTGATGCAGTTGAAGTTGTGAAGTTGTTGCGATGTTGCTAGTACACTGCAAATATCATGTTGTGTATCTTTGCTTGGTCTTTCTCACTGGTTTCATATCAAATAATATCGGCATAATTCGATTGCTTTCTTTTACTTGGGATGTTTTGAACGACGCAAATTCGATTGCATACATAGCTGATTCTGGGGGCCTCTATCCGTCTGACAAAGAAACTCAATGAATGCTATCACGATTCAGATCCAACAACAACTAGCGAACAGTCAAAACAAGATTATAGTAATAAAAAGCACAAACCAAACGATATGGAGGACGATTCAAAGTTAGTGGGAGAAGTAACTGCAGTTCCAGTCTCCCACGAACCTTGTACAAAACCGGACTATCTCCAGCACAGCAACGTCCGATACAATGCCGCCAACACACTACTCCTCGACGACGACGACGACGCAGTGATGATGCAGTGGGAAAAGCCTCTCATGCATGCGCATGCCAGCATACTAACCCACAATGGCAACAAAAGGAAAAGAGTACTTAACGTCGGATTCGGCTTGGGAATCGTTGATACTGCATTGCAATCTCACGAGCCGAGTTTGCACGTCATAATTGAAGCACATCCTACTGTGCATAATAAGATGATAGACGATGGATGGGGAAGAAAGGAAAATGTTCGAATATGCTTTGGAAGGTGGCAGGATGAGCTCCCAAAGTTAGTTGCGGAGGGACTAGTTTTTGACGGTATTTTTTATGACACTTACGGTGAGCACTTCACCGATCTCGAGGATTTCCATTCGCTTATGGCCCAAGCGCTGAGCAAACCGGACGGAGTGTATTCCTTCTTGTAAGTGCACTATGATGTGTTGTGCGCCAATATTTACTCCTACTCAAATGCAAAAATCTCTATTCTTTTCTCCGATATCTCTCACACTTGAAAATGCCTCTTTCCCCCTGTACATTCATGTGGACGAATAGCAATGGATTAGCACCCGACAACCTATTCTTTCATGGCGTAGCATGCAACTGTGTCCAAATACAATTATCTCATTTAGGTTTCGACACAGAATTTGCGCAATGTGAAATACAGGTCGATGAGAAAGACTGGGAAGGAGTCCGTAGGAAGTATTGGCATGGGAGGGAGACATACTATCTGCCAATCGTTACCTGGAAAAAAGATGATGCGTCGTAACAGTACCATGTATAGATTTATATGAAGTTAGAGTTATTGCCTACCGATCTCAACCACGCCCTTCTGCATTGAATAAATCATGTTGATTGAGAACGAGCGTGTGACTTCTCTCTCAGCATTCAGCAGTAGCATTTTCTCGCGACCTATGGTATTACCGCGGTTCACTTTCGCCCCCCCCCAACATAACCCCCAAGAATATTCACGCATTGGCAACAATACTCTTTTCTCCACTAATTCGCATCTCCGTCTAGAGAGACAGCTGCATGCATCGCATATCTTTTCTACATCCCAACGCCATAGCCAGGAATGCGTTCAATCTTCGCAAAGTCCCATTCCTTATTGCACAGCGGACACACACTCCTCGTCTTCAACCACCGTTGGATACAATCCAAATGGAATACATGTCCGCAATTTCCAAATGTAATGCTAAGTCCATTGTCATTGGTCGGGCTGGGATTGGCCTGATATTCAATGGAGGGTTCGTTGATGGAATTGCGACAGATGGCACAATGCTCGGCGCAGGAGTCCCAGCTCCACATTGCAATTGAATTCCATTTCTTGATTTCGAAGCGCGGGGCTGGGAGAGCGCTGCCGGATGCCTTGCCTGCCTTGGCGGTAGAAGCGTTGGTGGCGCCGGTGGAGGCGGCGGTGTCGTCCATTTCGATGTCGTCGACCATGGTTGCTGGCTTTGTCTTCGGATGGCGGCGGCGGCGGCGGCGGCGGCTTTGCTTTTGGTGTGACGGTGACGGATCGCGCGCGCGAGAGATCGCGAGCCACAGATTTGGCGGGAGGAGAGAAATTTGGCGGGAAATATCCGCCAGGAGTTCCCGCCATTCCAAATTATTACACCCGCCAAATAAATGTCAAGACGCCACCTGTAAGTCTAATATGGCGGGAACCTCCCGCCACCTCCATTTCCGCTGCAGCTGCATTCCTGCATCGATGAACCCCATGACCATTACGATGAGCACCTATCGGCCGTCGGATGGCGCCGCAAACGTCCACGATGGATTTGACGAGAAGAATACATACTATCTGAACGAGAGTAGATGTACTTGGAAGAATTTTTTCGGGCGTTTTGGTCACAGCGTAACTGTTGGCTTTGTGACGATGGGCGATTTTCGATTTTGCCGATGGTGAGTAAGATCGTATCATTTTGTGTTGGGGGAGATTCGGGCTGTTACTTCGCATTATTTACTCTATTTCTAACATGCCGCTGAATCATTATATATTGAAATAGCTTCACGCACTTGCATTGCCCACCCAAAGCAACTGGCGAAGGGGGTAGTACTGAGCAGGAATTGTCGTAGAGCGCTCAGATCGCCATCTGACGCAATCAGACAAATTTATTGGAAGAGCGTTGCGGATCCAGCACTCCAGAAGAGTTTTACCAAACTTCACACATCATTTATGCACGAGCTAGATATATTGTGTTGCTTCAATTTGAGAGTCCTTATTCGCTACCTGAACCAGGACATGAGTTTTGCACCATATCTACCGCACACATCATATCAGAGAGAAATTAGTTGAACCAGTAATCGGCTTCTTCTTTCGACAGGTCTTGTCCTGTAGATGCAAATTTTCCAACGCTGCAGATTTTCATTGAATTCCAGGCGAAGAAGTATGTGCACATTAGATGTGAATAGTGAGCAGTATTTGACAATGCAACGACGACAGCAAAGTCGCATCTACTCACATTGCAGTGAACGCCTTTCGGAAGTCTTCGACACTCCGCAATGCTCTCTTGATTGGAGGGAATGCCTTGATTTTTACATCTCTTCCAACGGGTTTCATTCCAATTCGTTCATCGGCATGCCACAGATGATGACATCCATACAGCGCCACCATTTGTATTGGCCGGTGACTACTTTGGGATAAGGCAAACGCACCAGGCAAAATGGGTTGCAATCCCTGTTCAGGGGTGGGATTCAGTTGACCTTCCGGCAAAATGAGTATGTCGAATCCATCTGAAATTGCGTCACGTGTATCACTTATCATTCGTTTGAAGGATGCACGATTGTACTCGTTGGGATTGCCATTGCCATTGTCGGCCATGTCGACACTAATGAATCCTGCCATGTGAAAGAGAATCCTGCAGATTGGGTTGGCATCCAGACCTTTCCAATAAATGGTTTTGATTGGACGGCGATCTTTGCCTCGTAGCTGTTCATCGGTAGCAAGAAGAACAAATGTATCTAGCATGCTCTCGTGGTTGCATACCCAGATCGTTGGTTGGTTATCGCCGAGGAAGGGTGTTACCTCTGTTTGAATATAGTGCCATAGTGCATCATACGCAATCATTGATCAGAATGAGATAGTGGCGCACCGGGATATGCAACACATGAACAGACCCCTCCTCCAATGAACTTACCGGCATCCATGAACGGAATCCAACGTAACAAAGTTTGTGCACACTTTTGACCTACTTGAAGTGCTTGGTGGTTGGATTGTACCTCGCTCAGAAGACCTATCGACGAGTGAATGTCACATTAGTCTGGACCATAAATCAGAGTAAATTGACAGCATGTTACCTACCAAGCTTCGTTTGAATGTAGGTGGGCAATAAGGAAAGCGGAAGGAACGCACACATGTGAGCTACGTATGCAATCATGCCATACTTTGTCCAGGCCGATTGTATGGGGCTTAACGTGGACTCTGAGGACAACACGATAATATCTTTCTCATCATGATTCGGTTTCATATCGCTCCAATCGCCAGGGTTGAAAAACCCGACGTTGACTTTGGCAAGCGAATTGCGGTACGGCTGTGGACGATATTGGAGCTGAAACGAATGCACATTTGCATGGTGTTTGCTACAAAGGGCGAGGTACGCAAGACTAAGGAATATGCTGGCTTGTTTCATATTGGAGGATATTATTCTGTTTGGAGTTTGAGGGTAGCACTGTAATCTAACCGGATATGATTGCGCAAAGAGTGCCTGTATTATCTGTCTGTATGGTAAAGGTGTATGGTATGTTCTGATGAAAGGAGAGATGAGAAGTCCGCGGCCGATGAGAATTCCAGCTGACGCTTTTTCAAGCGGCACTGAAGCAAGATCGTGTTCGTGCACTATCAACAGCCAATGATTTATTTGACTTTGAAAATGAAACAATCAATAGATGAAGATGCAAGATCCCTCGAAAACGGTTACAATAACAAGAATATGTAATACCATTCGAATCTACCATACACTTGATGTAATGTTGTTACAGATGCTTCTCGCTGGACCCGAGGTCCGATGCTATATTCGTTCACTGCTCCTACCAACTGTTCTTAACATTGTCATGCCGATGACCCTGCTATGGTTTTCATCGTGTCATTGCCCCCATCATCACTGCCTAAACCCGTTGCATCTGTTTGAATTAATGGATCACCGTTCCACTTTTTCAATATAACACCCTTTTGCAACTGCTTCCTTGATCTACTAGAGTTTACCATCGTTTGAGAATGAGACTTGGGTAGTCCATTCTTTCGGTCCCATTTCTGGCAACAATGATAGTGAGAGAGGATCGGGAGAGTGTAAGAATAATGAAATTTCAAGTTGACCAAATAAATGGAATGCAGTTACATCGTGCTTACCTGAAGTCGTTTCTGTGACATTTGCGTTCGTTCCATCAACGCTTGCAATCGCTTCATGATAATGTCAGGATCCGTGTTACTTGGTGGCGGTAGATCCTTCAAATCACCATCATTCTTCCCTATTGAAGGTATTGATGTGAGAGACGGGGTAGCTGACGTGGCCAGTGCTGTTGTATTGCATGGACTGATGTTTGCTTTTGGCAGCGGTGTCATTGTCTTCACTAGGATTGGTACGTTTTCCAGTGTAGAAGGCATGCCTGATTCGGAAGTAGAGTTGGCGTTCCTAACTGGATCGTTTTTATTCGTTGCAGCAAGGGCAAACTGGGCAAATGCGCCATAAGTAGGTGGAATGGGCGCGCAATGATTAACAACTGGATTGGGCTGAAAAGGAGGAAGAGGTGGTTGAGTGGGAGTTACCATCGGTGATGGATAGTTTGCCATTCCTCCTCCTGGAGAAGGAACTCCACTGCCATGCGTGAGCATCATCTGCAACTCAGATAGATTATTGTGACCTTGCGATTGCTGCTGAGATTCCTCTTGATACGTCGCCGATGCAGCCGACATGCTCAGCAGATCCTCCAGCTTCATAATCCTTTCCCAGGCATCGTTCAAACACGCATATACATTCGGGAGATCACTTGTCAGGATGAACTGTGAGGACGAAGCCGTTAACTTGCTTGCGATAGATATTTCTTCTATGGCGGCAAGATTTCCAAGCTGCATGATCAATGGTTGGAGAGTGCGTAGATTCGTTTGCGTTTCTTGTACGGCGCACAGAGCCAGGGTGAAGTCATTTAGTGCCGGAGTGTTACTACCTGGCTGGTGTGCGGATGATGAGGTAGCGGAGGAAGTCAAGAACGTGGTGGCACTTGTGGAAGGAGTCTGCCCAAATAAGAAATTATCATCAAATTCGTGCTGTCCATTGAGCATCACTTGGCCCAAGGTAAAACTGTTCCCTCGTTTGGCCTTTCTATTGATCTCCTCTTCGAATTCCCCCCACTCTGGCGGAGCAGTAGCACTTCGAAATGTACGGGAAGCGCCGTTGCTGCTGCCGCCAGCCAAACGTCCATCAAACATATTTTGGGGTTCGAACTCTTGCAACTCATTTAGAATGTCGGTTATCACGTATGGCTCCGATGAGGATCGTTTTCGAGACGGATGCTGCTGCATGCCACCACCGTTTCCGTTTCTGTCGTTGTACGATGGTGCCACCTTGTCAAACACGGGAGGGGGAGGAGGCGATGCCCATCCGTCGACTGTAGGAGTACTTTCCAACCCCAAGTGGATGTTCTCATTGAAATCGGAAGCATCGATTGTATTAAAAACATCGGCCAAGATGGATAATGTCGGCTCGGAGTAACTTCTCTGATTTACCCAACCTCTCTTGGTTCTATTGCCTTCATTAACATTGAACAACATATCTTCAAACATTTGAATTCCATCAGCAGCAGAGGGGGGAGAGTTCTCCACATTGAATGGAAGAGGTTCGTTGTTCCCAACATCCACATCACCCATTGGCGGGTACATCCACATTTGATTGGATATTGCCATGGGTTCATTAGCAGTAGAGTTATGCACATCTATATTCATCATCATTGGATGGGAGGATGACCTCGGCATGATGTTGTGCGTCAGAGGTTGTTGATGTTGAAGCTGCTGTTGATGCAGCTGTTGCTGAGCATCGCGTCCTCGTCCCATGAAGGGAAAATTCACCGCCTCGTTCACTGGCGCGCCTGTCTTGACTTTGACCTGTAGAAAGCCTCCTCTGCTCGGGGACGCAGGGTTGGCAGCGGCAGCGGTGGTGTCGACACTGTTGCTGTTGTTGAAGTTATTCGGCGGCGGACTATTGTTCATATTCACATCCCCCTGCTGTAACCCCGCCCCTTGGCCTTGGCTTTGCTGGTTTTGGAATGGACGTGGTGCCGGCGGCGACATGATAGCGAATCACTCCATAATGATGCTCCCTCCCCTACTATTTCCGAGGGATTGACTCAATTAATTTTCAGTACCCTCCGAGATGGGCTTGACTGATAGCGCAATGATTACTCCTATTGACGTTCAAGGGATTATGGAGGATTAGGGTGTTGTAGCAGACGGAGCTTGAGCTTGTGACTGCTAGCTTGTGAGTAGCTACGACATTATTTCCCGAAAAGAAGACGTCTCGGAAACCAAGTCAGCTGCAACTTGACTTATCCACAGAGGGCTTAAGAACAAGCAAGAACAGATGGGGTCATTTTTTGCCTGCCAATTAACAACTTGAAGGTGTGTAGTCTTCCCCAGGAAAGTATTTCCTCACATCACAACATACTAAACGTGTCGAACCAGATAGTCGTTTCGGGTGCTACCACTCTCAAAGTTCCGCATTGTGGACTTAGCAGTCGCGGCGGAGATACTTAGAACACTGCAAAGCACGTGACAGAATGGTGAACTCATCTGATATCCACGTGGAAGAGGAAGGCGATCGAGTCATCTCTTAACTCCTCGTGGAAGGGGGTGAGTCAAAGTGCCTCCGCATCTCTGTGTCCCTGCACAGGCGAGTCAAAGGCAAAGGTAAGAGCAGCTTCGCAGAGCAACGCCTACTCTGGCAGTAAAATAGAATAATTTGATGATGAATTGGTAGATTTGTACAAGCTGACGATGGCTAGTACGTGAATGATGAAACACCTAGAGACTCAGCGTATCATGGTATGTTGGGATGCCCACACCGACGACCAAACTTCCTCCTTTTAAACATACCATTCCATAATACACTAATTTTTCCTTAGCCTCGTTCTCGTAATAACCGTAGTGAATACTGGTGATAGAGAACATCTTTCCTCCAACGACGACGACGACGACAACAATTGCAATCCATGTAAGTATACGTGTATGCATGATAGTAGTACCCTATCTCTCGCCCTCTCGCCTTCGTCTATTGTGATTTACAATCCGTAATTCAATCGAAAGACAACATTGTGCACATAATACTGTCCTGGCGCCGTTCCAACCAAGTGGAAAAATTCACAAAAATGCAATGGATTGTCTCCCCCAATTTGAATAGCCCCGGTAACAAAAATTACAATTGCATTGGGATTCGATGATGGTTGGATGTCAGTAGTTTTGACCGAGTGTGATACTCCCCCCACGGATTTGAGTTTGGCAATAATGTTGGCGGAGCCTTGGACTTGTTGTCCTTCGAAGGTTAGCATTGATTGATCATTCTTTTTGCACGGCGGTTATTTGATGTAGGTGTATTTTTGAGAGAGAGAGAGAGAGTGGAAGAGAGCAAGAGCACAAAAGAGAAGGAAACGCATTATTAGTTGGGTAAATAGGAAGAGAGATGTTGAGGAAGATTCATGATGCATGGCCGAGTTCATGATCGTTACAACAGTTGGCATCGTTCATTGTTCGTGAAGGGCGTGGTTTTGATGAAGA
>JALLBK010000342.1:0-14721 GCA_036940085.1 Discostella pseudostelligera | reverse complement strand
GCATCGGCATCGGCATCCACAATGCAAATTCGTCCACCGGTGCCACATCGCGACGAATCATCCTATGTGCTAGCCGGAGATGTTTCAGCTCCGAGCTCATCATCATCAGAGAGTTTTGATAGTAATGCACTACTCGCGCCCCCGCCAATACCAATACTATTGCGCCAGTCTCCCTCATCGGCACACCCTCTCCTCTCACCGCCGCGTCGAATTCTCAACCCGTACGGTTGGATGCGAGATGATGACCGCACCAATACAACAATATTAAACCATTTGCATGCCGAGAATGAGTATAGTCGACAAATGACAGAACATCTTGATGGTCTGAGAGAAGAATTATACCAAGAAGTGAGTTTTGGTTTTTGCTGTTACACACTTGCTTTGCATCAATTCTTCATCACTGAAGTTGGATTTCAACCCTTGTTTTCATGAATCAAGTTCTTATCAAGCATTCAAGAAACCGATTACACCACTCCTGCATTGAAAACATCACCAAATGGAAAAGGATATTGGTACTACACCCGATTGGAGGAAGGAGAGGGCTACCCCAGATATTGTCGTGCACCTCAACAACAGCAAGATTCATTGTTTCCACCGCCTGCCAATGCCGATTGGGATACAAGAATAATGAATACCAGCAATGAGACTTCCTACGCACCATTATTTGCCAATGAAGAAGTCTATCTTGACGTACCTTCGCTAGCACGCAACAGAACGTATTTGGCTCTAGGGGCAATTGCTGTGTCACCCAACCAAAAGTATGTTGCATATTCATTGGATGTGAAGGGTGGAGAATCTTGTCAATTAAATGTCAAGCATATCGAATCGGGGCAGGTATGGGTACTTTATAATCATCAGAAGAAGGATCAACATGCTGTGGAAGATGAGTTACTGGAATGCGATGGTAGCATTGTCTGGAATGATGCTAGTGATGCCGTCTTCTATCTCACAATGGATGACAAGCATCGTCCAAACAAACTTTACAGCCGCCAAATATTCGATTCTCATGGGCACTGGATTGATAAAGTAGGTAGTCGGATGGATGAGGAGGAGGATGACCTACTACTTGAGGAGAAGGATGAATTATTCAATCTACGCATCTCGAAAAGTTTTAATGGAAAGTTCCTGCTTGCAACATGCAGTTCGAAGGAGTCTAGTGAGGTACATTATCTTGATTTACAATCAACGACAAAAGATCGCCAAGGAATACCTTCTGCAAGAGAGCTCGTGTGTATTGCCAAGCGACAACCAAATGTATTGTACCGAGTGGCGCACTGTGAAGGATATTGGCTAGTACAGACGAATCTTGGTGGATTGCCAAATCTGAGTTTGAAAGCGTGTCGGGTGGGCAATGGAGAGATGGCAAACTGGAAGGATGTTATCAGTAATGATGCTTATAATCACACAAGTACCGTGTTTCATGGAGGTCATGACCGTTCCCTAGATGTGAGTCCATTATGCTACGCATGTGTTTTTCCTCCGTTGCATCCAGCTTAACTCATTTGCCTCAATGCTGTTGCTGTCGCTGTCTCAGGGTGTCACAGTCTTCAAGCCATCCATAGACTGTAAATCANTCAATGCTGTTGCTGTCGCTGTCGCTGTCTCAGGGTGTCACAGTCTTCAAGCCATCCATAGACTGTAAATCACACTCTTCTCCACTTGCATATGCTGTACTTACAGGGAGGGAAGAGGGCATGCCGCGTGTTTGGATACTTGAACTCAACAATTACAAAAATGATTCCGGGAATGCAGTACTAGTAGCGACCAAAATGACAAGATTAGAGTTCGATGAAGATGCCTACGATGTTGGTATTGGTGGCAGCCGCGATCCAAGCCTTCCGTACGTGGTGATATCGTATGACTCCCTGGTCACACCTCCGTCTCACATTGCGATTCCAGTAGCCAATCCATCTGATTTGAGTTCTAGAGTTGTATTGAAAGAGAAGAACATCCCGGGCTATAACAAAGAGTTGTATTCATGCGAGCGAACTTTAGTGAGAAGCCGAGATGGAAAGACGGACATTCCCGTATCTTTGGTGTACCATCGCGATGTGTTACAACTCAAAAAGAACGGAACAATTCCTACACACCTCTACGGATATGGCTCGTACGGCGCATCGATTGAAGCATCATTTCGTTCAACTCGATTGCCTCTACTCAATCGGAAAGTCGTGTATGCACTAGCTCATGTCCGAGGAGGAGGCGAGATGGGTCGTCCATGGTATGACGATGCCAAATATCTGACAAAGAAGAACTCATTCAACGATTTTGTGGATGTGGCTCGTTGGCTAGCAATGGATGAGGCTAACGATGGCTCGAGCACTTGTGAACCAACATCTGTATCTATTGGAAGAGGAATCGCAACATCAGACAAACTTTCTTGCGAAGGTCGAAGCGCGGGTGGATTACTCATTGGCTCCAGCATCAACCAGCAGCCCGACCTGTTTTGCGCAGCCTTACTTGGAGTCCCATTCGTTGACGTCGCATGTTAGTATCACCGATTGATGAGCATTTTGCTATTATTCTGATTACTAACAAGCAACTCATGTATTCGGTACTTACAGGCACAATGGCTGATGCTACGATTCCACTAACTGTTGCGGAATGGGAAGAGTGGGGCAATCCAAATGAGGGTAGGTAGTTGTTGCCTACTGAGTTACAATGCATAACTTTTAACTGCTAACATATTTCGAACATCTGGCTATTACTACAGAGAACTTCTTCGACTATATCATGAGCTATTCTCCCATTGACAATGTAAAACATGGGGTAATCTATCCATCATGTTTGATAACAGGAGGTTTGCATGATCCACGTGTACAGGTGAGCTCATTGCCTACATCTCTAGTTTGTCGCAACTTCTATCTCCGAATTAATTATTGATTCGTTTTAACTCTAAAAGTACTGGGAGCCTGCAAAGTTTGTTGCGGAATTGAGGCATCAAACTTCTGATAAGTCTGGGCCTGTTTTATTGAAGATGGATATGGATTCGGGTGAGTTGTTTGATGGAAGTTCGAGTTCGCGTTCGAGCTGAATTTTGACCATCAATAATTCTATTTCTACCCGTAGGCCACTTTTCAGGATCAGATCGTTACAGATCCTTGCGCGATTTAGCATTTGAATATGCATTTTTGATGGATGCTTTAAAATGCACTTGATTAATCGTTTGCATGCTAACACAATGAGCTGGCCCGTCAAACAACGTGCTAGGAGCAGAGAGGTGGCGAATTGCAGTTGTATGCACGTATGCTCACATGCACTTTATAAATGTCAATACCGTTTGCTATCCGCAACACAGGTAGAGTATAAACTAGCTACCAATCTACTCTCAAATTATCGATGCTCGACAAATGTTCCATCTCTTTTGTTGCAACAAGCCAAACGGGCCAGGAACGATTGGGCGATTGTTGCATGGCAATTAAATCGTTGCGTTGGTGGTAATGATGATTGATGATGTTCTTTGTTCCCTACTATATCAACTGCCTATATTTTATATCTCAACATTTTTACCACTTAAATGTTGATTATTGTGTTGTCTGCGATGATGGTGATGGTGATGGTAAAGGTGACGGTGACGACGACGACGACGACGACGACGGTGACGACGACGACGACGACGTTCTCGATGATTGTGTGCTCCTCGAACATGGGCATAAGATGGATGATTGTTGCGTTGTTGGTGCCGTCGTTCAGACTCATGGTGAGGAAAACACAATATGCAGAGGGCAAGCATTGGTAATGAGCCGCTGCAGATGATGAGTGCAATACAGATGTGCACTTACTCCTCGAGTGTGGCCATGTGCATTGATGTGTTGTTCTATCTTTGTTGCTGCATAATGTGCATGTTGATTGTTGTGTTGTCGGCATAGGAGACAGCATAGTGCGGTGATGACGGTGACGACTACGACGACGTTCTCGACGATGACTGATGATAATGACAGTGATTGGTGATAGTTATGACACGTAAAAACGACGACTATATGAGTTGTTGTTCACGTCTGTTGTTGGCAATGGTTTGGCTGCTCTCCTTCTGTAGGTGGCTGGTGGCTACGCTCTTCATTTCCCATAGCTCCGCCCTCCCTTGAGTGGCACAACTCTTGGGCATTTGTGCTCATCTCCTCCTCTTCTTTGTCGACAGCACCATCGCTGCTCGGCATTTGGCAACGACAACAACACATCCACCGACAGCTCCAATAGCACCGAGTGGATATGCCCACCACGAGATGACGTGTTGACACGCGTTGATACTGATACTACCGATCGACGTCGTCGGCAATGTTCATGGTGGCGGTGTTTGTGGTTGTTGTGGTGGATGAGGAGGCTTGCCAATCTTTGGTACTGATTCCTACGTTTTGTGAGGGGAATGCGATCTTTTATTTCATCGGGCGCCCCTCCCCCGCCCCCGCAACAGCCCGCATGCAACATCTATCCACACAACACCACCACCACCACCACCACCACCACCAACAACAACAACAAGTACAAGAAGCGAAAAAAGCGGGCACCACCCCCGCCCCCGCGACCACAACACCAATCCACCTTCACCGTCTATCGTACCATATCGTACCGTCTCCATCCTCACACAAAGCCAAGCGAAAACAAAGACGACCATGGCCATGGCTCGCCTACTAGTCAAAGCA
This sequence comes from Discostella pseudostelligera, assembly GCA_036940085.1. NCBI lineage: Eukaryota > Bacillariophyta > Thalassiosirophyceae > Thalassiosirales > Thalassiosiraceae > Discostella > Discostella pseudostelligera. The sequence continues at coordinate 10,081 of JALLBK010000342.1, read as the reverse complement.
GCGCTGCTGCTCACCATCGTCCTATCCCTCCATGTCGCGACCACCGCCGAAAAGAGCAATTCCAATGCCTCTAAAGGACCTCCCCCAAAGAAACTGAAAATGACGCGAAAAGAGCAAAAGATCGAGGCGCGGGAGAAGGCCGTCAAATTCGCCAACATGAAAGCGGCTGGTCAAGATCAAGTCAGTATGACCAAGGAGGCCGCCGAGCTCCGTTCGTACGAGCTCCGCAATAAGAAGAAGAAGGGCCTACTCAAACGCCGCGAGGTATCGCTAGCTCAGGTTCTATTTCCCGGTGCCTCCCCCGAAGAATACAGCGACCACGAACCCGTCCCGGCCTTTGTCGACTTGGTGGAGAGCAAAAAGACGCAACTCCCATTTGAATATTATGATTTGCCCACCTGTCCCGAACCAGCCGAGAAGATTCAAAAACGATTCCGTCAGCGTCGTAACCTGGGAAGTCGTCTTATGGGGTTCAAGCTCCAAATGGCTCCGTACAATTTCCCCGCTAAGGTCGATAAAGAGTGCACTCCCCTCTGCGTCGTCGAGGTGGGGGGAAAGAAACTCAAATGGCTTCGCAAGCTCGTCGATCGGCAATACCGTGTTCATCTCGCCCTCGATCAGCTTCCGGTATTGATGCGTAGTAAAGAACTTAACTATGCCGTTCGTGGATATCCCGTAGGTTTCAAGGCTCCACCCTCTTACACTGGTCTTAAGGAGGATGAGTTTTATCTCTACAACCATCTCAAGTTCACAATCACCTACCGCGAAGAACCCAGTGAGTTCGAGGGAATCCGTATCACCGGGTTTGATGTCCACCCTGTGTCCATCACGCATGAGTTTGGGAAGGGAAAGGTTGATTTGGAAACCAATCTCGAGGCAGCCAACAACAAGGATGATTGGTCAACGTGCACCAAGGGGGAGTCTCCAGTGAATGAGCCGGAAACCTACCTCGCCCTTCGCACTGGATCGGCTGGTGAGAGTATGAGGATTCTGTACTCCTACGAAGTTACCTGGCAGCAAAGTGACATTCCATGGGCGGATCGGTGGGACGTTTACCTCGTGGGAAGTCCCGATGACGAAATTCACTACTTTGCCATTGTCAACTCGCTCATGATTGTGGTGTTCCTAACTGGTGCCGTGGCAACCATTATGATCCGCACACTTAGGAAGGATATTGCGGGATATAATGAACTACAAACCCTGGAGGAGGCGCAGGAGGAGACTGGGTGGAAGTTGGTGCATGGCGATGTCTTCCGTCCTCCTCAGAGTCATCCAATGTTGCTTAGTGTCTTGGTCGGAACCGGTGCACAGATTGGAACTGCCTTCTTTGTTACGCTTTTGGCAAGCATGCTGCGGATGTTGAACCCCATCAAAAAGGGACAGGCTCTAACAGCTGTGATTGTCCTCTACGTGCTATGTGGGGGAGTGGGTGGATACGTCTCTTCCCGCTTGTACAAGTTCTGTGATGCCAAGTCTTGGAAACGATGTACTATTGCCACGGCAATGGGCTTCCCCGGATTGATTGTCAGCATGTTCATGGTGTTGAATGTATTTTTGACATTTGTCGGTGCCGCCACGGCCGTCTCCTTCGTGACCATCTTCCTCGTGTTTTTGCTATGGGCTGGCGTTTCCACACCCCTGGTGTTTGTTGGGAGTTACTTTGGCTACCGTGCTGAGAAGGTGTCGGTGCCGACGAAGACAAATCAGATTGCGCGTTTCATCCCTGAGTTGCCCTACTATGCCGCTCCTCCCACGTCGATCTTCCTTGCTGGTTTGCTCCCATTTGGATCAGTCTGCATTGAGCTCTTCTTCATCATGAGCGCCCTGTGGCTCCATCAATTATATTACATTATGGGATTCCTCATGGCTGTCCTCTTGATCCTCGTGGCTACCTGCGCACAAGTTGCCGTGGTCATGTGCTACCTGCAGTTATGCGTCGAGGATCATCGTTGGTGGTGGAAATCCTTCCTCAACTGCGCCTCTTCTGGATTCTACCTCTTTTTGTACTCCCTTTGGTTCTTGTCGTCAAAGTTGGAATTGGTGGGTGTGCTACCGGTGGTGATTTACCTAACCTACATGTCGATGATTTCCATTGCGTTCGGATTGATGTGCGGGACAGTGGGATACTTATCGTGCTTCTGGTTCACCCAAAAGATCTACGGAGCAGTCAAAGTTGATTAAAAAGGGTTCGGAAATTTCCATGTTAGGATACTATTTATTTTGTTGGGGTTAGAAAAATAATTGTTATGTGCTGTTTGCATCTTTGCAATGCATTGTTCAGAGGCACAGCAGTTTCCATAAGAATATCAGTAATTACATCGTGTAGAGAAGAAAAGAACATGCATTAAGTAGTTATTGCAGGTAGTTTCCCCCCGGAGTAATTGAAAACAGCATTATCTCTCCTTGGCCAGCGTGCACACCAAAGTTATGCAACTGGCAGTACTGCACCACAGTGTTCAGCACCCACATCTCAACCCTTGGAATTTTGTTCGTTGAGCAAGCAATGTGTTACCTGCATACTGCATCTGTCCAATATCGAGGTTATTGAACCTTCTCATGGTTATCACCAAAAAACAATGCCACATTGTACACTGCCAACGCCAGCACTATCGAAACGAGCAAATACCTACGCCACCCAGCCCGAATCATCACCAAGCTTCGTCGCTTCTCTACCTCAGCCTCCTGCTCCAATGCTAACTTCTCCTCTGCCTCTCGTGCCAAACGCTCCTCTTCCTCATCCTCGTCTCGTTTCCTCTTTCCAAATGGCAAGGCAAAGATGGATTCCCTTCGCTGGCTCGATTGTGCAGCAGTAGTAGTTTGTGCAGTCGTCTTCCTCTCCTTCTTGGCCTTGGCCCACTCAATCTCACTATATTTCTTCACCCATGCCGTGGCATCAGTCAATGCCTTTTTACTCATAAAATCCACAACAAAGCTAGGGACCCAATCGAACATTCCCACCTGAACTGAATAGTAAAGTCGCGTCCTCTCCTCGGGATTTTCCGGGTGGGGAATACAATACCAATACCCACAGGAGTCATCAAAGTCCGATTCTTTCGTATAGTCCAATGTCCACGTCAATGACTTATGATGCTGTAGATACAAAAAGTGCCGCACGAAGAATTCCAGCTTTAACATTGGAAATCCCACCTTCATACGTGTGTAAATTTCCTTTTCGAGGAAGTTGTTGGCCTTTGTGGGTTTGTGCTGGATTATCTTGTAATTTTTCGATTCGACAGTTTTGGGCACCATGTTGGAATAATTGTCGTAGTCGAGGATGCGATCCCAGACGATGTGGGCGGGTGCATCAACATCTTGTACGACGAGGCCGCGTCCTCCATCTCCAGACTGGACTTGGGTCTGTTTGACAGAGATGAACAAGTTGGTTGCCATATACATGTATTGAAGTCAAAGTTTGGCATGAGCATAAGATGTACATCAAAAAGAGATGGTGCACCGTACCTGATATGGCTTGCCAGATCTTAGGATACTCTTCGCCTTGCCATCGAGCTTGACATTTGGATCTCCAGGTTTGAAAGGCTCAACCTTACCGGTATGTGAGTGTGGCTTGTTGAAATTGGACGCCTGGACAAAAGAGTTCGACGACGGATGCACTACTATGCAACTGGCGACGATGAATACGAGACAAGAAGTGAAATTCATGATGCCTTTCATGATGAATCAAATGGTTTAAGATCGGCAACAGTGAAATCGGCAGCTGCGACAACGGCAACGACGATGACGACGGCGATATTGGATGATGATGCAATTGTTTGTTGACAATGAAGATGGTTATCGTGGTACTATTATTGATAGGGTGGAGTGGAGGGTGGAGAAGAGCAAAGCCGCGGCGGCGGCGACGACGACCGAGCGAGAGGCGATCGACCGGCGACGACGACGAAGACTAGCGATAGATGGCGATAAGATATTTGGCGGGAAATTATGGGACGTGACGGACAGACACCAGTTTCTCCGACGGCCAGACGTGCAATATCTGCTCCACATGCACCATTCAGCCGCGAGGACTGATTTGCTCGATTTCAGGATGCATCAATTCTTTACTTCTCTTCTCTCTTCCATCGAGCATCGAGCTGATACAATGATGGTGCAGAGGCCATGAGCTAATGTAAATGCCAATGCCGAGGCCACTCTGAAGCTGAGGCTTTAGACAATCATGAAGACAAAGTTATTAATAACTCCAGTAGCCTCCATCGCCATGCTCGCCTACACCAACACATCGGTAGGGGTGGCTCGTGGGTTCCACTTCGCCAAGCATTTGGCTCCATCATCGCATGGATTCCGACCGAGATCTACGTCATGGCTGCAGTCATTCTCCTCGACATCATCAGCAGCAAAATCATCGTCGTCGGCACTTCGGCAGGATGCTCGTCGGTGTCACTTCTTTGGTACAACCTCATTTCAACGAGCGGCATCTACTGCATGCTTTCTTGCACCAGATGGTACGACGACAACCACCGAGATGACACCAGCAAAGAATGCAGCCTCCTCTTCATCGATTGACGAGCATCATGACGAAATCGAATCCATCGCACGAAAATCCCTTACCATTACAGGATCTCTCCCCCCACCAAACGACTTTGGTGGATTATCCTACCTCGACACCTCTTCACTCTCATCCAACCACGCCCATCGCGTCATATTTGTACTTGGTGGTCCAGGCGCTGGCAAAGGAACTCAATCCGAACGTATCGTTAATAGCTACAAATGTGTCCACCTATCTGTGGGGGAGTTACTACGATCAGGTGCTGAGAAACCAGATTATCCCCATGCCGACTTGGTAAAGGAATTACTAGTCCAGGGCAAAATTGTACCAGTCGAACTTTCTTTAGGTCTACTACGCATAGCCATGGATGAAAAGGTCAACGATACAACCTCGCAGTATGGTTCACGCATCTTCCTTGTTGATGGCTTTCCACGAAACTTTGACAATCTTCAGGGATGGGTAGAGCATATGCCATCGTACACATCGGTCCTCGGCGCATTGATATATAATTGTCCTATGGATGTATTGGAAAGTCGAATTATGGCAAGAGCGGAAACGTCTGGACGGTCCGATGATAATTTGGAGAGTGCTCGTCGACGATTTGCTACCTTCCAACAACAGACGGAACCGGTAGTGAGAGTGTTGGAGAGGATTCAGGCGATTCAGGCTGAGGATGGTTTGGGGTTGGGTGTGGATAGTGGTAACATGCTTCAGGTCTTCAACATTGATGCCACAGGGACGGTAGAAGATGTGTGGAAGGCAACTGAAGCTGCCATGGATGCATATGTGAAACATGATGTATTGTCAGCAAACAATCACTTGCTGAAAGCTATCGATGCCGGTGATAGCGAAGCAGTGACAAAGTTGTGTGATGATACATTGGTAATCGATCCCATCTATGATGGCCCATCTACATCATCTGCATCCAGAAGAATATCCAATGCAAAATTGGACGTCGTGGATGGAATTCAAGCAATTGTTTCATATGATAGAACGATAAACGATGATCTATGCGTGCGCGAGACTAGAGAATGGAAACATGGACCACAGGGATGGAAGTGTGTACGTGTTTCAAGAGAGCAGATCTAGTGCAGTGATGGCAATACGTTCCTGCTTTGTCGTTGGTACACGTAGTGACATCTACTCCTCGGTAGAATGCTTGCACGCACCAGCCGTTTCATCACCACACAATTCTCGTCCAGCAATTAGATTGCATGTTGATGACCAGTTATTTACCATGTATCGATGTTGTAGAAGATGTCTATTGTCTACTGCTATGCATCAAAGTTGGTGTTATCGTAGTTCTTAATATTTCAACGTCATTCTGGATGCGTCATTTCATATGGCAATTGAATAATTAGATAAGTAGCGGTGTCGGCGTCGTCACCAACCCATCTTCGCTCCCCCCTACGCACCCCCCTGTCCCTCATCAATAACAACATTTCCCTACAAAAATTTACCCAGTCCAACTCCTCCAGCACCGGGCGATGTTCCCAAATCAATAGCACCCAACTGCCCATTCCCACGGCTGTACGGAGCACCAGGGACTGGATCGGCCTCGGCCACCTTTCTATAGAGATCCCAATTCATCTTCAATATTTCGAACTCCCCACTCTCCCTGTACCCACCCGGGACATTGTTCTCTTCACAAAACTTTGTCAGGATTGGCTTCAATGCGGGGTACTTGGACCGAGGCATGCTAGGGAAAAGATGATGCTCGAGTTGATACTGCATACCTCCCCAGAGCCATTCCGAAAATGGGTTGGTGGTGACAGCATTCCTAGTCGATTTGAACTGTGCCGTTACCCAATCAGGTTGATATTCCGTAAAGTATTCCTCTGACTGATGCGTCGGTGTGACAATCAATGCTGACATGAGACCCGAAAGGAAGACGGCAGGGACCCAGACAGGAAGTGGGAAGAAGGTGAGGAGGACAAAGTAGTGAGCAAGCAAGTACCACAACTCATTCTTGGCATCGGGGCGTTTCGTTTCGACAGAGTCCACTGCAACTTTGAGCGTATCAACACGCCAAAGTGCGAAGAGGAAAGAGAATGGAATGTAGAATATCCAATGTTGGATCTTGCGCAGTGGAGAATCATGGGCCGGATCGGGGGCCCAAGCGAAGAGGAAGGGATCCGTGGCAAGATCTTCATCCACACCCATTTCATTTGTCAATGCATGGTGCTTGTTGTGCTTGTCACTCCACCATGTCGGACCTAATCCAGCAGCCACGGCCGCAAATGGCCTCATGACATCTGTGAACTTGTCAATTCCGTGAATGTAATCATGTCCCAGCCATCCTGCATTGGTCATGGACAATGCAAGCAAAAAGGTCGACAATGGTGGAGCCGATTCCGCGGTAACTGCCGCCCCAACCACCAACGATGCCCAAATACCCAAGAGCGTCGCTTCATGGACATAATCCCTATTCCACCACCCATCTGCCTCCAGCTGATCACGTAGCTTACGGAAATTGATCTCCGTCTGACTGTACGGTGCCACACTCGCGTCCAATACCGCAATCGTTTCGTCGGAACTCTTGGGCAGGCGCTTATACATCTCTCGTCCCTTCTTACTGTGAAAGGCATCCATAACGTCGGTGGCATCCCGTCCATCGTACCAGTCAATCCAATGCGCTCCAGCAGGATGGGCCTTGCGCCAACCAGACAGATTGTACCACGTGTTGTGTATCCGTACGTCGAGGGAGGTACGACAAACCTCCTCGTCGCAGGCGGGGATCTCAACGCATTCTGCGTCTTCGTTGCACTCCCAGGCTGTGGGAACCTTCGATTCCCCTTCGACGATGTCGATGCTACTGCTGCTGCTTGCGGTTGTTGTTGTTGTTGGTTCGACGACAGCGGAGAAACGAGCGGTGGAATATGATGCTCTAGGCATCGACGCCACTCGATGGTGGGGGGTAGAGAAACTGGAAATGCACGTAGGAGCCACAAAGAGGACGAGGCCCATCAGGGCATGTTGGAGAATCATGATATTAGAATTACTGTGCAGATTGCATTATTCCAATTATTGGTAGATGTGGATGTGGTATGTACCTATCTACGATATCTCTAGAGTGCCCCAAAGCAACAGCCGACCATCATTCCCAAAGCAAAGAATGAAGAATGAACCCGCCAGCTGGAGATGAATCGGCGTCAGGAGTGAAGACATCATCTTCTCCCTTGCTATTGCTCGATACTTAAGTACTCCTCCTACTCAGTGCCTGCTTTTGTTGGATGCTGGATGGCTGTGAGATGCTGTGAGCTGTGTGTATGGAAGCTGCATGCTGTTGCCTGCTGACGCGGATGACGCACGACGAGAAGGAGAGCAATCACTTTGTGAGTCGAGTCAATAAATAACGGATATGCACTCCTAACAGCTCCTATGTACTTTCGTACTCCTAAGTACTCCTATCTCTCGTCTCCCGCCAAATGTTTGCCGCGTGTAAGCACCTGCACTCTCGAGAGGATGCACTCGCGCTGCATTTTGCATTTTCCAATTCCACCATGAACATTGTTGTTTGTATGCCCGCCACGCGATGAAATTCAAGCGGCAGCGATCCCAACTCTAGACTGGATCATGTTATTACCGTGTGGATGAACGTGCAAGAGGCATGAATGATTTCGGCAGCTTCAGGGCCCCAGACATGAAGTTCTGCATGGTTGACAACGTTATTGAACAACTTTAGAGGTCATTGATAGTGACAATTATTGTATTGTAAATCTATTTATAGTATTATATTTGTTAAAGTAAGTTGGAAGAGTGAATATTTACTCACTTGGATAGAATAGCAGCATCGACATCATCTTTCTAGACCGCTATGGGGCGGCGGGAGTGCTTCCGGTTAGAGCTTGTAGGTAGGCCTTGTACAGCGCCAATTTGGCTGCCTCGGCCATGGAGATAGACGTCGTTGGGACTTCACTACATTCAATGTTCTTCTTAATTGATGCAGGTGCACACTCGGTTGACCGAGGAATATGCTCGCCAGCCTGAGAATGACTTGAGTGGTATGTTGCGGAGGAGGGCTGACTTGATTGTATGGGAACCACTGCAAAATTTGCTGCATCTTGATACGATGCCTGGTTGGAATTCATTCCAACGGCCTCCATCGCTAGGCGACTATTCTCCAGCAACGACACCAAGGCGAAGGCACGACGCTGCTCCTGGAAGTGATGTGCCAAAGTTTCTCTGGCCAAGGTCTCGGCAACCTGCGTTGAGTTGGGTGCGGATGAATTCTGGTTATTTGTGTTGGTGGTGATATTATTCGAGCCCACAGAACCATTGTCGCTGGTCAGATCGCTCTCCGTCATAGATGAGCTCGACGACATCTTCTGATAACGATGCGAGATCATCGATGGAATGTCATTCATCATATAACTGTCGGTGATGGTATGCTGTCCGGACTTTCTTTTCTTCAAGGGTAGGCTGCTCTTGTTGGAGGTTACTCCAGCCGTCGAAACTGTCACAATCGAGGAATATCGGCGCTTCTCAGAAGATGCGATGGACTTGTTTGCGGTTCCCATGGTAGATGCCGATGAAACGCTCAACATATCATCCGATGTACGCGATGAGGTCTTCGACTTGCGTGATTTTTGGCAGACCATACCACGGCATAATTCGGGGTCGTCGCGTAGGAAGAGATCATGGCAGAAGGCACCAGAATCTGGACCGCGGGAAATTTGACGAAAGCCCCATCGGTTCAGCTTGCGGGTAAAGCTGGGGTACTTGTGCACACCCTTCATTTGCGACATGATGGCAGTTAAATTGCCATCAGCTGCCACCGCATGAGGAACCTTGGCGTTAAGACTGTTGGATCCTTCGGGAGCAAAGTATCGCGGCAAAACATGTGTGGCGAACACATCAGGACGTAGAACGACAAAGGACCGGCCATGTGGCAACCAAGTAATGATATCGCGCACAGTCGGATCAGCGAGGAGGGCATGAAGGCGCATGGGAAACATCTCTCTGGTAGGGATGGACAAATCTCCACTATCACGTTGAGGTTGAGTTACTGTTGTTGGGTAGAGTGAAGTCAACGCGGAAGACGACGGTGCAGATGTGATCATCGACTTGGACACAAATTTTGCATCAGCCGCTGCAGCACATAGGGCTTGTAGATGGTTCTCTCGCAGTTTGGCCACTGTGGAGCATGCATTGGCCAATGTCTCATCATCATCGCTGATTGACGCGACATGAAAGTTTGCTGTCCTCGACGATGGCGGTGACGTCGACGACGAGGAGGCAACTTGGTATGCGGTCGATGGTCTCAAGGTCGATGGGCCGAGCTGTGTGAGAACCGTCGCGGCCTCAACAAGATGGAACAATCCCGACATGGTCAATATCTATTGATCGAATAGACTATGGTTATTTTAATAAAGCGAATGGCGTGGTTTGAGCAGGTTTGAGCCTGAGCAGTGTCTGTTGGAGGAAATTGCACGGAGTTTGTGGAGTGGATAGTGGACGCGATGCAGAAGGTTGGTGAATGCAGCACATTGTTTTTGTGGTCCATGTCAACGCGAGGAAAAGAAAGCCAAATGGCACTTCGGGCGGGGCCGGGTGTTGTCGTCGAGCGAGGTGTCGAGA
>JALLBK010000341.1:0-14406 GCA_036940085.1 Discostella pseudostelligera | reverse complement strand
AGGAAGACATTCATTTTCACTTCGTCTTGAGGTACTACTGCAAATCGATGACAAAGACTTGGTGATGGGAGAGGTCTGTGCGCTGTGGACATGCGAACTCTAGCACAGTCTTTGTGGTTGCATAGAGGGTTGTACGATACGTCTATACGGATGGAGTATCTAATAGGAGTACCATACCATTATTTCGCCTATCCTTTGTGCCAGTCTTCCCGCCAAAAATCTTTCTTTTTTCCCGCCAATTCAGTCTTTCCCGCCATCCAATCACAGTCTTCCCGCCAAATTCACATTCGCTCCATCCACCGTGTGCCGATCCGACTAGTGAGAGACAATGATGAATGGTGGATGAGTATTACAATGAGTAATACCATCGAGGATTAGAAGTTGTTGTTGATCTACTTGTATTATAGTATTCTATGACTAAAAATGAATGGGCTTATCCTAAGAAACATGGTAGCAAATGCATATCATCCCGCCTCCAGTTAAGGTAGAGACAGCGACATGTTCAGCAGACAAACTTGCGATCATCGTTCTTTTTGTTCTTTCCTGACCCTACTTCACCTTTACGAGATTGTCGGCTGGAATCAGAAACGGACTTCGACCGAGGTGTACTTCTCCTGCCAGACTTGGATGAGTTGGATGTGGTGACACTTGCAGTGGAAGAAGTTGCAGCGGTGCTTAAACTACTCCGTCCTCGTCGCTGCTGTGCCTGTTGTTGCAGGGACAGTTGCTTTTGAATCGACGGCTGTTGCTGGGAATGTTGCGGCGATGACATCGACAGACAAGCACTTTCCGTATCCCCAGAGTTACTCCACTGTGGAACTTGCTGACTGTGTTCCCAAACTGGACTCATGGCAAACGGATCACCGGCACTTCCATTGCTTCGTGCTCCCGAACTGTGTGGCATTGCAGATATACTGGACGGAGTGGCGAGTCCCTCAGTATTGACATGATATTCCGGTGTAGGCCCACGTGCCGAGCTAGCATTCTTAGACTCCAAATCACTGATTCGTTTCATAAGTTGGCTGATGATTGCATCCTTTTCTTCCAGCTTCCTCGCCATAGCACTCAGTTGTTCACGTTGCCTTTGATTCTCTACTTCCAACCTAGGCGAGAATGCTGAAAGGCGCTCACTAGGCCCGGTTGCACCCAGAGCCACTCCTGTCTTATTTTCCATCCCGATGGGCGAACCTTTGGCACTGACAGTCTCATTCATCAACATTGGTTGCTGCAAATCTACGAACATTCGCTGTGGAGCACTGACCGGAACGAAATATTCCTGAGGAAAACAGCTCGGAGTCGTAATGGCCGACATCTGCGACATTTGTGATGGTGAATGGCGAAAAGGATACGCTTGCGGGAGTTGATCATGCAGGCTGGTAGTACGATGAGGTGTCAACTTTTGCGGTAGCTCATACGGTAGGTTGTCCTCTGATTCCGCCTGCATTTGTTCCTGATTCAGCAAAAGACTATTTCGACGATTTGGAGAAGGATGAGAAGGCGAACTCTGAAGTTGATGTCGAACGTTTCCTCCCGACTCATTACTACCCCTCGGCAATAAATGACGCGCGTTCGGAATTGCACCCACAAATGCGCTCCGTCCCACACCATGAGCATCATAATTCTCCCTTTTATAATTCCCATTTCCACGAATTTTCGGTGTGCTTGCATTATGAATTCTAGACTTCTCTGGGGTGTTAGGATTGGTATGATCAGAAATTGCATCTTCCACCATCAAATGACGATGCACATTATTAGTAGGCATCGTCACCGTACTCGCCGCGGTGGAATACGATCCGTTCAATAAGGATTCATGCATATCATGCATTTCTTTAACAATTGAATCCATAGATGCATCACCCGGGGATACGAAATCGTCGTCGGCGAAGAGTACCTCGAATTCATCTCGTTTGGGTGATATGATGGCTGTTCTGGGGATTGCCGAGTCTGTATCATTTATCTCCTGTTGTTGTTGCTTGCCATCACTTCCACCATATGGATTAGATCGCGACGTACGAATTTTCGCTACCATTATTTGCCTCCTCATCTGTGCTGGCGATGGCTTCTTTATCTTTCCATACGCAGGTCCGTCAGTATTGCTCTTATTACTTGGCTGTGAGACATTGGATGATGTCGACGATAACGATGTCCGCGAGGCATTTATACGACTACGCCGGGCAGCAATTGTTTCCTGATTATACCCGCTGTCGCTGCTGGCGCGAACAATGCTATTTTTGGAGTTATTGGTTGCACTCTCACTTATATCTCCAGAAAACGACGATACTGCCACATGTTCGGATGAATTAGAGACGTGGGATGACACCGATGAGGTAGAAGAACGTGATGCGTTTATGCGATTTCGACGGGCAACAATGTCGCTATTGGCACGAGCATTGCTATTTCTCGTTGCAGTACCGCTGGCAACGCCATCCCCTACACAACCACCACTGACACTAGAAGCACCTTCCAAAGCTAACGAAGCAGCCATTCCATCGCTTGAAACCGCGTTATCGGAGGAACAAGCGGATGTATGCTTAGGGTTTGGTAGATCAGTCTTGCTAATTGTGCATGAAGCCGGCGAACGGGGTGGCTCTTTACTTTCCGGCTTCTTCAAGTTTTTACGAGCATTCACCAGGAACGATGGAGTGGGAATTCCGGCTTCCAAATTACGTTCTTCAAAAATAGCCTTGAGCTCCTCATTTCGTACTGGAGTGGAGACATGAACTGGTTCTATCGTCGGTTTGGGCGATGGTGGCGACTGCGGCTGTGCCAGACCCGTCACAACCGGAGCAGGCGCTGCTGGTGCCAAAGAATTCACTTCACTCTCTGTACCACCAGCATGTTCACCGGCACCGTTGTCGTCTCCACCAGAAACTTTGGCCCGACGAGCCAGCAAAGCGGCCAATTCACCTCCAGCCGGCATAACTATTTATATTTAGGTAGAGAGGTTTGGGAGACTTAGATTGACGGTGCACAGCGGAGGCACGGTAGACTGGCGTTTGGCGGGCTTCTCAATGCACCTATTTCACTGAAACCGCGCCGTCGATAATTGGCTATGCATCCCGAGATTGCAATTCATCTCACTCTAGAGATAGAGATTGGACCCACAGTATGCCCAACTACTGCTCTCTTATCTCTCTATCGATGATCATTCTCGTCGCAATGCCAACAATGCAATGCGCTCTATCTTCCTCTCCTCTCTCTTCCGTCTGCGTTCTGCTTCCGCCGTCTCTAGTATGGTACTCGCTTGTTTTTCCGCGACGCATGCTTCGCACCAATTTTTGTGCTCTTGCTTCGCACCAATATTTGTGCTTTCACGAGCACAGGAAAAGGGAAATGAATTGAACACCTGCGAACTCTCTAGAAGCTTCCGGCACTGTGCATAATTACCTTGTCAATGGTTCGCACATCCGAGTATTTATCATTATCACCTTTCTCGTTGAGAAAAGTAATCTTTTTTACATACCTTCAACAAATGGAGCGTTTCAACTTCAAATCCCCACATTACCGCCATCGCCTATCGCCTGTCATCGCCATCGCGCACTCGCATCCATACAACTGATCCAACGCCCAAATCCAAGCCCAGGCGCCGCCGCCGCCCCATATCAATATCAGCAGCAGCACCAGAAGTAGTAATAGGAGAGATTTGCAAGACCATGGCCACTCACCTCGCAAATGATTCTCAACACTGACCTCAAGCCGAGGCTCCTACGAATTTCTGGTGGCGAAATCAACGTCACACCCGTGCCACTTCGTCGCGATGATGTCTCGTCTCCATGGTGCTACGCTGCCAATCTCACACCGCCAATAGTCGTCGACGACGACGACGGCGATGAAGATTCGAATCCATCAACGCCGACGCCAACGCCATCAAGTAGATCACTCCTGCCACCGGGGACCAATTTCTTAGCCACTCAAGTATGGCCCTCGTCTCGTATCGCATCCAAAGTCATTGAGCAGCACATGGCTCCATCGTGGACGATATGTGAATTGGGATGTGGGCCTGGATTGCCATCATTGACAGCAGCCCGGAGTGGGGCGTCAAGGGTGATTGCCACAGATGTCGATCCAATTGCATTGGAGCTGGTACGCGCCGCGGCGATTGAGCAGGGGATGATTGAGAGTGAGAATAATATTATCGATTTTTCTCCTGGTACTGATCAGAGGTTAACCACGAGAATATTTGATTTGACATCAAAAGACAATCTACTTCCGGAGGCAGACTTGTACATATTATCGGATGTATTCGAGTCATCAGCCGTGGCAGAAGGTGCCGCATGGCATGTCCAGACGGTACTCTCAAAGAATCGAAGTCGGATGAGTTCACGGGGGGATTTTACACCGCTAGAGGAGAAGGAACAATCTACATCTCGTGTTTGGGTATTTGCCCAATCAGATAGAGCACAGCGTGATTTCTTCCTTCGGCAGGTGAAAGAATGGTACAAGAATAATGATAATATGTTACCCCGGCATTTAGATTGGAAGATGGATCATGTTCCTGATCATAACAATGAACTGTGCCTCTTTGATTTAGATGAAACGACAGTAGAATATAACTAAACTCAATACATTATTGATTAGATCATACTTCCAAATATTATATCAACTGCAAGAGAATGGCTCAACAGGAGAGCAACAGAGTAGTACGATATGGTAGAGACAACAACGACATCAGACATCACCCTACACCTCATTGATACCTACACGTGGCATCGACACAACATGAAGGTGACGACCTTGCACGTGGCATTGATTTGGCGGGAGGCACCACAAGCTGCTCACTGACACGTGGAAGAGTATTTGTTTTGGCGGGAAACAGTAGGAGGATCGTAGGCGGGAGTGTTCCCGCCTTTTCGCCTTTCGCGGTCTGCGGCGACGCTGCTTCCTATGAGCTCCAGCAGCTTGGCAACACAAGACAAAAGGCAACAACAAAATAAAATGGCAATGGATGACGATCTATGACGATGACGAATAATAATCGATGGGGTTGGTGATACTATGGTAGAGATACGGTCTGCTTCGACGACACCCTCGTGCAGGGGACGGCTACGACTCTCACAGCAAGTTTACATCGTCCTTCTATTTGCGTCATTACTACTGATCATCCTCTCCACGAGTATCGTTGGGAATATTGTGCATCCGTCATCAGTATCAGAAGATCATGCACACATCCGCGTCATTGACGATTTGCGAACGACCGATGCGCCTTCCATCGGTATTGACATGGAGCTGCCGCCTATACACGAGAGGAGCACAATAGAATATAAGAGCTATCCTGGATTCATCGGCGAAGCAAGTGTAAAGTGCGGGGGGCACGAGGCACCAACCTGCGACGAATGTCCACAAGGCAATGGCGCATCTTGGTGCCACGGACAATGCGAATGGATAGATGAAAAGTGTGTTCGAAGTTCACAACTGGAGCATCTCCATCCAGATTACTTTCGAATAACTGCTCGATACGCATTTCAACCGGTGATGAACAATAATCATGTGTTCGTGAATGTTATCATGGTGCGTTCCCCGTTCCGGAATCGCGATGATGAGGATGTATACAAATTTTATCGAGACGAAATTCTGTTCCTTGGAATATCGAGCTTTGAGTCCTTTCCACTGAAATCTCCGAATCCCTACTCTGCCAAGTATGAAAGTGAATATTACCTTAACATGTTCCCTGGATTTTTGCACATGATGAGAGAGCCAAACGAGTACTTCCCAGCTTCAACAAAAACAATTCTCATGTCTCAGTCAGACTTTATGCTTGATGAACCACAATTTTTTCGTCAGGAACATGCGGATGATGAGAAGATATACGACTTTGTCTATTCAGGCGGTGTGAGTAGGTGTCAGATCTGCTTTTTACGTTGCCCAAATGCGTGTCATCACTAATCAAACTCTCTTCGAACATGTCCAGGATCAGGATGTCGATACTGATTGCGTAGGTTGGGCTTCCTACAACAAGAACTTCTCTTTTGTACGTGAGGCACTGGAAGTCATGTGCAGTCCTGAATTCAACGTAACAGGTGTCTTGGTTGCGAACAAAAATAAAGCAGACACTGTGGCGTGCACCATTCCAGCCGCATGCGATGGAAAGATTGTCCAGACTACTTTTTTGGACCAGGATGAATTTTTTGACTATCTCGTGAAGGTATGTTGTCATGATGTGTTCTAAGGTATTTATTTATCTCTAGCGCATACTATCTCAAATTTGATACTACGTCAGTCACGATGGGTATTTTTGCCACAAATCTGTGATGCTAGTCCGAGGGTCAGTACACAGGCGCTTTCTATGGATATTCCATTGCTGATGAATCGTAATATCATGGGTGGTTGGAAGTATGTGGTGCCCGGTCTGACTGGTGAATTTTTCCATGACATGTCTGATTTCAAGGACAGCCTGCGGACGATACTTGACAATACACGAGGCGGGAGACGTAGTAATCCATACAAACCGCTGGAGTTCGTGAAGGAGCATTATGGGAATATCAATGCTGGACCAAAGCTGTTCAATTTCGTCATGAAGCACTGGGGTGATAAGATACGCTTTCCAGAGGGAACTAATGCGTTGATACCGACTGGGGCTTAACCATCAAGTTGGATCACTGTTCATTAATTTACACACAATTTGATTCTCGGCCAATGATTGTTGTTCAATTGGCCAATAATTGTCTGTACACATCATTTGGAATGACCACAACTATTGCTCATAACTCACTTTGCAATGGTTGTACCGACTTTGCTTTCCAAATGATCTAAATCATACACATCACTAAAACAATCTCCCATACCTCTCACCACCAATCGGTCCTTCCAAACATCCACAAAGGCATAGGTACGAATCGGACATGGACTCTCGAGCATTGCCTCGAACGTTCGAAAGTGCACACCACAATCTTCATCTCGAATGTATCCTCCCTTATGAGCATGACCTGAAAATGATGCAATTACCACATCGCTGTATTTCCTAACAATGCTCAACACGTCATCGTAGTTCCAAATGAGACAGGTCGTGAACGATGATTGTGGATGTATTGGCTGATGGGAACATATAATCACTTTCTCGCCATTCTCTCGTGCAGATTGCATGGAATTTTCCAACCATTCCAGTTGTGGTGTGTCCACTCCACCATTAAAAGCCACGAATCTTCTCGACAAACCTACCAATCCTTCTGGTGAATTTTCTTGTTCGGGATAGTTGGGATTGTGTTTACTCAGTATTTCATGTGCCGCCTGTCGCTTCGTGGATGTTTCCGCACATCGATCCAGAAGACAGATATCATACGAGTCAAGGACGACAAAGCGTAGTTTCCAAGGATTGGTATTCGCGTTATCACAGTTCCGCTGCGGCTCATGCAAGACATGATCGTAATATCCCACAAGTTCATTGGTAGGCTCGCGAGTGAATGGGATGGATAGCTTATGGCCCAATTCCAAGCGGGAGAGATTGTACAATTCATGATTCCCATAGGTATGCAACATTCGTCCTGCATTGTAGGAGCTCAATGCCTCCAATACATCGTCGATGGCATCATGACCTACACTACTGATGCATCCGTCACTCTTCTTTTCTTCATCGATAGTACCACCCCATTTTTCGACATCGGCACATTTCCCATCGACAATATCACCTAAATTAATTACGCATTGTACTTGCTCTGCTTGGAAATGAATTGCAGCATGTCGTGCAGCCTCCTTGGCATGTTGATAATAGCGTGGATTGCCACTGTACGAATGGCCATCGGGTATGGGTGCATATTGAATATCGGCCAAGACGCCAAATGTGTACATTGGCTTGGTGGCACTATTTTCGACTTCGTCTAGTCGAGTAGTTGAAGTTGTTGATGATGAAGATGATGACAATGCCGTCATTGTATAACGAGGTTTTAAAGGCAAATTTCGGCGCTTCCTCCACATGTCCACTCGATGGTAATTCTCCTTAAAGCCGTCATTGTTATCGTAGGCAAGAGACGACGTGCGTCGAACGGGGGTTGGCTTTGTCATCGCGTTAGTTTCCCTTGACAATGACGACGAAGACGTCTGGAAGGCTGATGTTATCGCCCCAAGGAAGACCAAGAAGAAGAGACACCTCATCGATGTTGGGGCAAGGGCACCGGCATGCAGTGATAGTTGGCAAGGGGCAGGATCAGTGGCGGGTGGCGGGTGATACGATAGTGATAGGTACGAGTATGAGGGTGGCAGAAATTTTCAAATGACGACGACGACGACGACCGACGACGACGACCGACGGCGAAGGCGAATGGCGATGACGAAAAAATAATACTCATGACGAATCTCTCTTCCCGCCTTTTCATCTTGTCTGTCCGTCGATGGGTGTGATGTGGGAAGTGCTCAGTGGCGTCATCAGGCGTCATCATGACGTTCTGCTGGCGTCAGCCGCCGACGTGGCCACAAGAAATCTCAAGAGAAATTCACTGGGACCGCCTGACCTTGGTCCAACATTTGTCTTTTTGGCGATTTATCACACGCAATGCATGTGATAAATGTCGCCAAACAGGACGAAACCAGAGCAAGGATGCCCAACCAATAACCAAAAGAGCGAGCAGCAGCCTTCCCTCTTCCCGCCCTGCCTACGATATCATAGATTCCTCCCATCTTCACCGCATGCTATGCTTCAACGCACTCACAAAAACCAAAGCAACATGACCATGACCATGACGACGATGAGGACCACCAAACACCTCCGTAGTCCGCAGGGCGAGGGAAATACCCCCTGGCCTCCCCGATGCGTCCAATGTCGTGAGCTTCAAGCCGGCAGCGCTCTACTCTCGCGGCGCAGTGGTGGCGGCGGCAGCAGCAACAGCCGCCGACCCCGACCTACCCTCGCGTACTACATCATCGCCGCACTGACCGCCGCTGCCACTCTTTCGATGGGCCCAGGGAAATCATCATCTTCGGGTGGTAGTAACCCAATGGCTATCGTGGTGGCGGCTGCTATGCCTTTTCATCATGCCTCTACCTCAACCCGACGTGGAAATATTGGGTCCGTTGCCACATTGTTCTTGACGACCGAGGTGATGCTAGCTGCTGGGACAGTTTCGCACCCTGTGTCTATGGCGTCTGCTGATGCATCGGTGACGGCGGCAGTGCCTCCCACCCTCCTAGCAAAGGGCACCCATGATGAACTTAAGAATGGCGTTGCCACTTTCGCGTATGAGGGAGAATTTAATAAATTCATGAGCACGAGGTTCTTACAGTTCGTGGAAGATTCTGATGCACATGTTGAAGATGATCACGATGATCATGTCGATCACGATGATCATATTGTTGAAGACGAGCAAAACCAGCAGCACGAGGAAGAGAATTATCTCCCCTGGGGGCAAGTCATCGGTGCCACCTTCCTCGTCTCACTTGCGACATTGTCTGGATTGATCATTATTGCCGCTGGATCGGCCTATCGTGGTATTCTCAAGCTTCGTGGGAAGAACAATAATGCTACTGGTACTGGCACTTCTCCCAATGATGCCGCCGTGCGTTCCAGTGATGAGCATGTACTACGTGATATTTGTATCTTTGCCTTTGCGGCGGGGGCACTTGTGGCTACGGCAGTGTTCCTGGTGATACCCGAGGCATTGCACTTGATTGAAGGTGAGTATTGACATGTGCATACACTCTTATTCCACGATACTATGCTCACACATCTTTATGTCTATTGATCATGATTTTGTAGGGGGACACGAGGAAGAACATGGACACGAGGAAGACGTGCATCGTTACCTCCAAGCCGAAGAAGAAGAAGAAGTGGACGAGGAAAACGTCACCGCGGCCAAATTCGGTTGTGCCATCATGGGAGGATTTCTCATGCCCATGCTCTTTGGGATTGTATTCCATCGTCCCGCCGCCGTCGAGGAAGGAGCGAATAGTGTTAGTTCTGAGGAAGATGCAGCATGTCCCTCGTGCATCGAACGAGATGCGGTGGTGGAGACCGGTGTGTTGGTGACCGTTGAGCGCTCCGAGTTGGAGTTGGTTGGTGGTGGTGATGATGATGCGGTAGTCGATTCGGAAACGGAACACATTCGTAAGGATGAGGATATCTTCCACCCCCAAGATAAGCACGAGCATTGCGACATTTGCAACGAAGACCATAACGCCGCCATCGTGCCCATTCAAGAACCAGTACCCTCCGTCGAGAAAGTCTTCATCAACCGTCAGCTATGTGCCTCCATCCTCCTTGGCGATTCCTTCCATAACTTCTCTGATGGAATGTTCATTGCCGCCTCCTTCAAGGCATCGTGCGACGTATCCACCTCGGTATCCATTGTGATGGTAACGATTATTCATGAAATGGCCCAGGAGTTAGCAGATTTCATCCTCCTCACTCGTCATGTCGGTCTATCCGCACCCAAGGCATTGCTCTTTAACTTTTTGTCGGGACTGTCTGTCGTCTTGGGAGGGATTATTTTCTTGGCTGCTAATCCCTCGGATGAAGCCACCGGTGTCATCCTTGGTATGGCGGGGGGTGTCTACTTGAATATCGCCGCATGTGAGACGCTACCCCGAATTGAAAGCATTATTCGAACCCAAGTCGATCGGCTCAGTGCTTTACTCTTTTTCATTATTGGTACTATTCCCGTGGGTTTGGTTCTGTTGAATCATCATCATTGTGGATAAAGATGTAGTAGATTTTATACATGATGGGGAGTAGAGATGATGGTGGACAACAAATATGAAGAAGAGTAGGGAAGGGAAGATCGGATGATGGATCCATCGAAATTGTAACGTTTGAAGTAGCTTGTGGGTAGCACATTGATCATTTGAATTCATCACTACAAATGTTAGGGAACGAAGGAGTCAAAAGTCAAGAGTAGATGGAAATGTTATCATTACTTCTTGACATGTACAGCTTAATCAATAAGCGATAAGAGCTCAGTCAAAACTTTTGGCAAGCATCATTTTCTATCATACTGTTAAATTCACCATCACCCGTAGATAGATAGTTCCATCTTCACATTGATATTGTTACATTGTGAGCATAACTAGTTTGATGAGAGATAGAATAGGTGGTGTTTGGTGTTGAACGTCAAACGCCTGACAAAGAAGTACCCACGACGGACAGAATCTCTCGGGTCTTTCCGTAGCTTCTCTGAGATCAGGGTGGATGAGCTAAACAGTTGTTTCATCCACCTAAACGGACATCCTTACATAGGATTTCATATAAATTTGGGGCTGGTGTCATTCCAAATGCTTCTTCTTCTTTGCCGACGCTGCCACCAACCGACGATTCCGTCGCGTAATCTTGCTTGCTGCACTGCCGCCACGATGACAAGTCATCAATACTCAATACACCTTAACACACTACACACCACTGCACCGCACCACCATGCAACATGAAGAATACAAGTTCGATAGACCTGGTGACTTAATCATAGTCGTAATCGATATCGCAGGCAGTAGCAATGAGCTGACGAACGACCATTTTGTCTCTTCCTATCTGGCGTCTGGCGTAGCATCGAAGCGCACAAGTTTTCATTATCATTACAATTACTCAATTGCCGGCATGAGGCGCATCCCCGCAGTCGCGTCGTCGTCGTCGTCCCGATCATCATTACCCACTCTCGTCCTGCTTCTCCTAACCCTCCTCCATCCAACCAACGCCGGCATCTTCTACGGCGGCGCCACCTCCAGTGAGGGATGTTACGGTGCACTCCAATCGTCCACCAAACCCAATGAAAATACCGTCGATAAGGACGGATATGTCACCTTCATCAATACACTTAGTGATAATGCATTTACATCCCTTCAATACAATGAAGGAACTGGAGAATGGGGACAATATCCCGTAACAAAATTTGAAGAACTGCCCACAGCATTAAAAGAAGAATTCTACACTCATGCTTGTGGTGGACCATATGTGATATGTGCTAATGCCTATTTGTATACCAATGGGATGAATGGAAATGGATCAACGGTGCTCGATCCACAGCAGGTGGTGTATTTATTTGAAGTTTGTAAGGGTGTCGAGGAGGCGATTGAGGAGGCCACTGCTGCTGGTAGTACGAATGTATCCATTCCACCACCAACTCCTACGGTTGTTGATACACTTGCTCCAACTCCTACCATAATTATTGACGAGGATGATGGGACATTATACACCGGCGAAATTCCGATGAACCTCACCTACCAAGCGGCGGTGTCATCGTTAATTACTGTGGAAGACTTGAATATGGCGAATTCAACTATTCGGGGACATCTATTGGACGCCATGACTACATGGAGTAGGACTACAGCAAGGCAGGCTGGGTTTGGTGTGGCAGCGGCTCAGTCAGTACGACGAAATCTGAAAGGGATCCAACGTCGAATACTATTAGTCTACCCCGAGCCACTAGTGGAGGCGAATGGCACAAAGTTGATGCATGCCATGGAAGCCGGTACGTTACATCGAAGGACTGTTTTTTCGATGGGGCATTCTTATTGGAGTATTGCATGTGTTAGAGGTCTCGTTGACACTCACTTTTTGTATTTCACTCATGTTGTTCACTTCGATTCGATGCACATACGCCATACAGAATGCAGGAAAGGTATGAATGCGACAATCGAAGCTACCGATCACTGCATCGAAGTCACCACCGAACTGACGATACAATTCATGGACGAACCAAGTGGCTCGCAGATTGACACATTGTATCAATTTGAAGAAGAATTCGAAAGTGATATCCAGGATGGGACATTTCTTGGCTTTATTAGCCCTCCTTCGACGAAGCAGGAATTTAGAGCAATTTATCCACCCACATTACTCTCAGAACTGTTTGAGCATGGCGACGGGGGCGGAAACGTTGCTTCGTTACCGTCGACAATACCAGAGTCCGAAACAACTCAGCTAGCCGACTCTGATACGATTGATAAATTGATTCAAGATCACGACAATGCCACAGAGAGCTCTTCTTCGGAGAATGAAAATTCCAATACCGCTGGCATTGTTTCGGCTGTGTGCATTGGTCTCATATTGATCGGCATTACTCTTTTCGTCGTCCGACGTCGTCGAGTGTTGAATTCGACTTTCATGGGTATTCGTGGTTTTGAGAAGAAAGAGTTTAGCCCTACTGATGATTTAGAAGAAGGGAACGCTCGAGGGGATGGTGGTAGCAAGCACTCCTCTCGTGATGAATTTTCGTCGGGAGAGAGTGATGACAGTTCATCAATGCAGTCCTACTCCAGTAGCGAGAACTCTAGTCAGTCTAGCGAGTCGAGTCAGTTAGATGATTCAAGTCAATCAAATGATGATTCAAGTGCGTCAAGCCGGTCAGAGGAGTACGATGACCGAGTCAATCCATACCAAAAGTCAGATCCTAACACGGCCAACGATGTAGAGGGCTTAGCAAGAAATGTTAGTCGTCGACAAAAGAGATTGAGCACTGGTAGTATGTCCAGCAGCAGCAAAAGTGCAGGGGGAAGCCGAGCAGCAGATGATGACTCTTCCGCTGGCTCTTCTGGATGGGATTCCTCGGATGGAAACTCCTCGGTCGATACGAGTTTGGCGGATAGTTATACTGGTGATTTGTCAAGCTCTCATTCTGGACGATCTGACGATAACACCGCAACGAATCCGGATCAGTTGCCTCCACAAGTGGGTAACCTTTTGACTCAACGAAAGTAAGTCGTCAAATGTTTGAATCCAGTAACATTATCTATATTTTCTTTCTTTGGTATTAACTCAAACATCATTTCATTTGCTCTCTCCTTATGCCAGTGTGACCATGATTGGAGTGGATGAAGGTTTGCAAGAAGACGTTGAGTTAACCATGATCTCGAGCGAGTCCACAAGTACAGACATGACCGCGAGAGATAGAGAGCAAAACCCTAGGGAAAGAGACATCCAAGAAGCTATTGAGAAAGGAGACTGGACTGCCGTGGGTGCCACCGCGGCGATTCTTGCCTCAACTAGTTCCACCGGTGTGTCCAATGTGGAAATGGACGATACTGCAACAATGACAACGAAGGATTCATCCAAGAACTCATCAGATAGGTCGGCCGTTTCTTCTCAACTTGATGACGATGACTCTCGAGCTGTTGAGTTGGCTGAATTGGTGAATAGTGGTAATTGGGATGTAAGTATTGTTACTGCATTTCATGACTCTATGTTTTCATTGCCGACAAATCCAACGAATCACTATTTTGTATGTTCATAACAAATAAATAGGGGGTGGTTGCCGTTGCTGCTAGATACGCAGATGAGGCAGACGAGGCCGAAGAACAACTAGACCAGCCAAACCCTCACAATTATGCACGAAAAGGAAGTTCTCCATCATCGAGAGGATACGGTTCCGGGACCTCAATGAATGATTCATCAGAGTCTGGAATGGATGTGAGTGTCGAAACCGAGGATGCAAGCTCTGCGGGTGGAGACAACTCGCAAAGTACCACCTCTCTAAACAGCCACGCAGACGACGCATCTTT
>JALLBK010000340.1:0-33783 GCA_036940085.1 Discostella pseudostelligera | reverse complement strand
GTCATGTATGGATTTTTAATATAGCGTAGCTTTATTTTAATTCATAGTAAGCCAGGTATCTACTCACGATGACGCCACATCCACCAAACCTGCAAGCAGCAAGCAAGCCGCTCATTTCGACGACCTTCAAGAGACTCTCTTAGCAAGTTACAATATCAAGATGCTCCTCTAGAATAAAGATAAAAGGCACTTCAATATTGTGAGGATGCAGCATTCAACACTGATGCATCAGCAATGCATTGACGTTATTCATCTATCATTATACCCACTCTTCGTTATCTATCTTCATTACTTCTCAATCAAGCTGCCTCCCGTGCCTCTCTCTCCATCCTGTACTTGTCCATCAACTCATCCTGGACATTCCTTGGTACGGCACTATGCTGGAAGTACTCCATTGTGAACTCTCCTTTCCCCTGGGTCAAACTTCGCAACTCGGTAGAGTAGCCAAACATATTCGCCAGCGGCACCTGACACTCAATCTTAAGACCACTGCCATCGTCATTCATTTCACTATTCTGGATCAAACCCATACGTCGGCTCAATGACGCCATTACCGCACCTTGGAACTCGGAAGGTATCTCAATCTCCACGGTCATTACTGGTTCCAACACACTTGGATTGGCCTTCTTCATTGTGTCGCGAATTGCATTCGCCATACAAATGCGGAACGCCATATCGGACGAGTCAACGGCGTGGGATGCACCATCTTGCAGTACCACACGCAGCCCCTCCACCTCACATCCTACCAATGCACCCTCTGTCATTGCATCATTCATACCCTTTTCGCACGATGGATAATATTCCGGAGGAATATTCGTTCCGATGCACTTGTTTTTGAATTCGTTCGGTTTGCCATGCTCCTTAATCTCCTCCTCGGTCATGGGTTCAATGTATCCAATTACCTTTGCATACTGGCCTGCACCACCCGTTTGTTTCTTATGCAACCAATCGAATACTTTCTTGGTCCCAATAGTCTCCTTGTAATTCACATTTGGTTGACCAGAAACGCATTCGACATTGTACTCTCGCTTCATCCGTTCCAAATACACCTCCAGATGCAACTCTCCCATCCCACTCAATACAGTCTCCTTCGTTTCAGAATCGACCTTGACACGCAACGTCGGGTCCTCCTTCGTAAACTTTCGCAATGCCTTGGCAAAATTATTCTGCATCTTCGTTTCGCGCGGCTTCACCGCCAAACTCATTACCGGCTCCGGTACGAACATGGAACTCATGGCCAAATCCATATTGCCATCACTAAATGTATCCATACTACGACAATCAATGCCAAACATGGCCACAACATCACCAGCATGGGCTTCATCAATCTCTTGCATCTCATCGGAGTGCATCCGAACAATACGTGCCAACTTGATCTTCTTACCATCATTGACATTCACAATCGCATTGCCCTTCTTTAACATTCCCTGGTAAATCCTCATATATGTGAGCTGTCCAAACTGGGTCTCTTCCAATTTGAATGCCAATGCCAACAATGGAGCATCTTTATGACATTGTACCTCGACAGGTTCTTCATTCTTGGCACGGTTTAATGCATAATTCGCCTTCTCTCTCGGTTCTGGCAAGTAATCCACCACGCCATCCAACAATTTTTGAACACCCTTATTCTTGAATGCCGATCCCATAAATACCGGAACGAATTGACAACTCACAGTGCGTCGACGTATCGCCTCCTTGAATTGTTGTGGTGTCGGCTCCTCTTCCATTAAGAATAATTCACCAATCTCTTCATCGACATCGGCCAATCTCTCAAGTAATTCAGTGCGCTTCTCATGAACCAATTCCATCATATTCGATGGTACCTCACCCTCTACCACAGTTTCACCCTTGTCACCCTCAAACGTATAACTCTTCAATTCAATCAAATCAATCACACCGGAATGTTTATCTTCTAATCCTAGTGGCAATTGCACCGCCGCAGCATTCAACTTTAATTGATTTCGCAAGTCTCCAATGACCTTCCAGGGATTGGAGCCCTGTCGATCTAATTTATTAATAAATGCCAGCCGGGGTACATTGTATCGTTTCATTTGTCGATCTACCGTCAAACTTTGGGATTGGACACCGCTCACTCCACATAGGACCAGTATACCCCCGTCTAATACACGTAGTGCACGTTCGACTTCAATAGTAAAATCAACATGGCCAGGTGTATCAATGATATTGACAAATGCATCATTCCATTTACAGAATGTGGCAGCACTTTTGATAGTAATTCCTTTTTCACGTTCTAGATCCATGGAGTCCATTTTGGCACCAACGCCGTCCTTGCCGCGAACGTCGTGGATGGAAGAGATGCGGCCGGTGTAGTATAGGATGCGTTCGGTGAGAGTGGTTTTGCCAGAGTCGATGTGCGCGGATATGCCAATGTTGCGTCGTTTTATGGTGTCGATGGGAGTGTTGTTGGTGGTGGAGAAGAAGCGGTGGTGATGGTGGTGGTGGTGAGCATGAGGAAGGTGCGCAGCAGTAGCAGGAGCAGGTGATGGTGGTGATGGTAGGAAATGCGAGAGGAGGGATGCTGGTGCAGCAGATCGGCCGATGGTACATGCCGCTGATGTTGATGTGGCGACTCTTGCAGTGCCTGACAGTGGAACGAGGACACGCAGCATGGCTACTTTTGTCGTCAATGATGGGGAGATATTTCTATACGGTCGGCGATGTCGGCAGGGCGTAGAGAGATGAATTAAGTTAAGTCTACTCCTATTCATTTATGGCCATAGGCATTGGATATGGACCATCGACGACGACGACGACGGCGTCCTTGGGCAGCTCATCGCGTCGCATCATCCATCCAATGGTGAAGATTCAGATATTTTGGCGATGGATTTATCGTCAATTTATTTCTGCGGTCGCCACGTAGGGCTGGGTCACAGACAGACGCTGCAAAAGATACGCGAAATCCTAAAGGGGTACTTAAATTTAACTTTTAATTTTATTTAAGTCAATAAAATCAAATTGTATGAGGATGTAATTATGGGAATTTAATAATTCATTAATATTGTATTTGCGTAAGGCTTTGAGCCTCGCCAGCTTTTTCTGCCTCTCGCCATCGCGCACCGCACCATCTCCGCGCGGACGACGATGACGAAAGCAAAATTCCTCCTGCCGCTTGTTGAACCCGCCATCCGCCGACGCCCGCCCCCGCCCAACGATACTTAGCTACTACACCCAACAATTACCATTATTTTTGGCAGCTCCGACCTCAGAATCGGCAGCAGCAACTCCAACAGTCAACAGCGACGACGCTCTACTAAGACTATCAATTTTCCCTCGGCAGCCTGGATTTGGACGGCATCGAGGTTTTCTACGCAGTCTTTGGTCATTGGTGCCGAGGCCGCTAGCTGCCGACGACGACATTTCTCTCTCTCCGTCGGCTAGTAATAGCAGAATCATAGCAACAACAGCAGCAATATCAAATCATGGAGGCAGGGACCCAAGTCTGGACCTACGAACCCTCCGGCGATGATCCATGGATTCTATCCGAAATTATCTCCCGCTCATCCGATGCATTGACACTCAAACACTTGGGTGGGGATACGCCTGGCAAAACATTTACTCGACCACTACTATCCCCTACCGCTGCTGCCGGTGCTGCTGGAGGTGGAGGAGGGGATGGAGTAAAGTACGATGGAGTGGAATTGGCCAATGCACCATTATCTCATGCGGAAATTGCTGAGGGGGCGGATAATGACATGATTGCATTGCAGCATTTGCATGAACCTAGTATATTGCATGCAGTGTCGGAAAGATATTTTAGGGGAGAGATTTATACGTGGACAGGGCCGGTGTTGATTGCGGTGAATCCTTTTCAGAGATTGCCGTTGTATACTAGGGTGAGTTTTCATTTTGTTCAATTAAATTGAAGTGATTAATGAAATTGAAGTGATGCTCTGTGTGTGTTGGTGTTGGAATTGATTGTTTGGTTGCTGGTTTGCCTGGTCGAATATTGTGCGGGGGGGCATTTGCTATTTCATGAGTTTGCATTGCGTCGCGAGAGTGTTCTCCCTTTAGGATGTACAACTGCATCAACACCGCTCTCTCTGTCTCTCGATTTCTCATCGAACTTTTCTCACCTCCCCCTCTATTCTCTNAACTGCATCAACACCGCTCTCTCTGTCTCTCGATTTCTCATCGAACTTTTCTCACCTCCCCCTCTATTCTCTGTTTCATTATTTGTCAATTCCATTTGCAATCCACCACCGCAGGAAATTCTCGAAACCTACCGTCAAGAAGGACTCCTCCGTTCACAAAATCTCGGTGATTCCAATGCCAAGCTACTAGGTCCACACGTCTACGCCGTAGCCGATCGATCCTACCGACAAATGATGTCAGAGCAGCGCAAATCCCAGAGTATTTTGATTAGTGGAGAATCTGGTGCTGGTAAGACGGAAACTACCAAGATTGTCATGCTCTACTTGACCACTTTGGGAAGTGCCAATGTCGATCATCCCCCACTACCCGAGGCATCATCCTCGACGGATGTTGGTGCTAGCGACGGTGGCACTGCTACTAGTGGAGAAGCCGGTGGGGGAACAAATGCCCACCTAAGCATCATGGAACGTGTCCTTCAATCCAACCCCATCCTCGAGGCATTTGGGAATGCCAAGACTCTCCGTAATGACAACTCGTCGCGTTTTGGTAAATTCATTGAATTGGGATTCAACCGTGCTGGTATTCTCCAGGGTGCCAAAGTCCAAACCTACCTTCTTGAAAAAGTCCGTATTGGATATCATGCGTCGGGAGAGAGGAACTATCACATCTTTTATCAACTGTTGCGTGGCGCGACCGAAGAGCAGCATCACAAGTATTGCTTCCATGATGGATTGACTGGTGGACTCGAATTGGCCAATTACTTCCATCTTACTGGTCAGGGTGGAGCACCGCAGCTACGTGAATTTACCGATGAGGATGGATTGAAGTACACGTTGAAGTCGATGCGTAGTATGGGCTTTGATGAAGAACGGATTGATCGAGTCCTTAGTATTGTGGCCGGTATTCTCCATCTCGGTCAGGTGAAGTTTGAAAGTAAATTGAATGAGGGTGGACAGGAGATTGCGACAATTGCCGATACGAAAACAGTGGCCGATGCAGCCAAGTTGCTAGGTGTGAATGTCGACAAGTTGATTACAGCATTGACGGTTCGTATCATGGTCACGAGGGGGGAACAGATTTGTATTGATCTTGCTCCTGATAAGGCCGCGGATGCCCGAGATGCATTGGCCAAGACTGTGTATAGTGCCATGTTCCTTTGGGTGGTGAAGCGGGTGAACAATTCGATCAAGTGGGAGAATGATTCCGACATTCGTTCGTCCTGTGGAGTACTGGATATTTTCGGATTTGAGAGCTTTGCCGTGAACTCATTCGAACAGCTTTGTATCAACTTTACGAATGAGGCGTTGCAGCAGCAATTTAATAAGTTTATTTTCAAGCTTGAGCAGGAGGAGTATGAGCGTGAGAAGATTAGTTGGGCATTTATTGAGTTTCCCGACAATCAGGATTGTCTGGATACGATCCAGGCCAAGCCTCACGGTATTCTGACCATGTTGGACGATGAGTGTAAATTGGGACAGCGTGGGAGTGATAAGAATTGGGCCAAGCGGTTGAATGATATCTACCTCCCGAATAAGAATCAGGAAATCTCGGACAATACGCGATACAGTGCGACGAAGATGCAGCAGGTCAAGGGTCAATTCTGCGTCCGTCACTTTGCGGGCAATGTCCAATATACGGCCGAGACCAACTTCCTGGAGAAGAATCGTGATGAAATTCCTCTGACCGCCAAGTCACTTTTCGAGGAGGACTCATCCGATTTGATCAAGGAGATGTATGAGGTACAGATCGAAGATTCTAGCGAGGGTGGTGAGAAGGGAAAGTCGGCGAAGCAAAGTACTGTCAGCCAACAGTTCAAGCAGCAACTCACCAGTCTCATTGAAATGATTGAGACTACCGATCCTCACTACATTCGATGCCTTAAGCCAAACGATGCAGCTAAGCCCAAGTTGATGACGCGGAAACGGCTTACGGAACAACTCCGTTATGGTGGTGTGTTGGAGGCCGTTCGCGTCGCACGTATGGGATATCCGGTCCGTTTGGACCACATGGGCTTCTTCAAGCGATACCGAATGCTCCTTCCTTCGATACCAGACAATGTCCTATCCTGGAGTATCGAGGATAATGAGGAGCCCCAGACGCTATGCGTCAAGTTATTGGACATTCTGCTGGAGGAGGGCGCGAAACCGACCAATTATGCCAACAAGGATGGGACCATGTCACGCGCGAATAAGATTCGGATGGCCCAAAGACAGCCAGAGCCCATGATCTTTCCCAAGTCGGATGTGCAGCTTGGTTTGTCAAAAGTTTTCATGCGAAAGGGCCCGCATGACAAATTGGAGAGCCATCGAGTGTTCCATCAAAATGCGTCGGTTACCTTGATCCAAAGTTGGATGAGAGGGTTGCAACATGCGAGGAGATATCTCATTAAGTGTGATGCTGCCCTTACCATTGAGAGGTGGTATCGTGGTTGCTTGGGCCGCGCTCGGTAAGTTGTTTATGAATATCTTTCGCACCATTAGTCAGTGCAAATCGATTCTAAACCATTTGTCCTTCTTGTCCACTAATTCCAGGTGGTGGAGACTTCGCGAAGCTCAGGCGAGCTTGCTCCTCACAAATACCTTCCGTATGCAGATCAACCGGCGGAAGTACAACCGTGCTCGGTGTGGAGCCATACGTCTACAGGCTCAGTATCGTGGTCGTACTACTCGCAAGAACAATGCTGCCTCGAAGATCCAATCCTATCGTCGTATGCATGTTGACAAACGCGCCTACAAAAACCTCCGATCGGCAACCATTTCATTGCAATGTCGTGCAAGGCGTGGTGCAGCAAAGAAGGAATTCGATCAAATTAAGCGCGAGGCGAAAGATATGGGCAAAATCAAAGAGCACAACGAAAAGCTCAAGATGGAGATGGCAAGTCTCAAGGCCATGTTGCAAGCGCAAGCTGCCAGCGATGCAGATAAGGTCAAAAGTAAGAAGGCTATCGCGGAGAAGCAGGAAGAAATTAATCGCTTGGAGGCCCGTATCGCGCAGCTCGAAAGCGAATT
Organism: Discostella pseudostelligera; assembly: GCA_036940085.1. Classification (NCBI taxonomy): domain Eukaryota; phylum Bacillariophyta; class Thalassiosirophyceae; order Thalassiosirales; family Thalassiosiraceae; genus Discostella; species Discostella pseudostelligera. Next base: position 26,662 of record JALLBK010000340.1, on the reverse strand, counting down.
GGAGAACGAGAAGGAGAATATTAAGAGATTGGAGAATGATTTGAATGTGCAAAAGGGGGACAACGCAAAACTCTTTCAGGACCTCCAATACCAGAAAGAAATGGCTTTGGCTTTGCGAGGAGCATCAACCCCCGCCAAGCACTCGAGAAATTTATCTGGTAACGAGCTCCAAAAGGCTACTGGTAAGCATGCCAGAACTTTCTCCGCTAATGAACTTGTAACACCTGTTCCAGCTGAGGCAGTAGTGGATGCAGTAGTCGTCGGTCATACCATCACCCCTGAGGCTTTGGCTCAGCATCGCGCGGAGGTTGCAAGGTTAGAGGAGGAGCTGGAGGAGGAACGAAGAATGAGCCGTGTAGCAAGAATTCAGATCAAGAATCTTCGAGCGGCGATTGTCGATAAGGGTATGACGGATGTGACTGCTTCAACCGAGGTTATTTCGGACAATATGAGCGAGATGTCTGGAAGTGAAATTGATAGGAGCGATGTACCTGTTCCAAGTGATTTGGAACCACAACTACGGTAAGTGGTGACTTGTTCGTGATGGGGAATTTAATCGAGTGTGTTTGATCATTCCGTTTTTGGTGTGTGCGAAGGTACGGTTTTGAATTGCTGTTGGGTGATTTTAGCAACCAACTTCTTCTTTAGAAGGAGAAGAACAGTTTTTGCTAAACATCCAGTAGTAATTCTACCGTCCTCCGCACCAGAAATGGAATGATAGACACCTGATTTTGCTAACCATGCAATCGCCCTGATCGTTGTATTACTTTAGACTTGTGTTCGTGCTAGCGTTTGCAATTATTGTAATCTTCTTTGGGATTGGGAGCATTCTGTGGCGCCGTATTGGAATCAATCGCTCCAGGATGGCAGTGCTTGCGCTGGAGAGCCCGTTCAACGTCACCGGATATGCCGAGGCCTCTGGCTTTGGTGGAATCGACACTTTCTTTGCATGCTGGTTGTTCGGAGAATGTGTCATTCAACCTATCCAGTCAATGTTGACTGTCTTTTGACGACTATGACTCGGTCTTGTGAAGACATAAAGTCGGGCATATTGGAGCATCTTTGTTACTTTTGACGACTTGGAGTCGAGCAAAATGCAGCATTGATGTTACTTTTGACGACTTGGTGTCGAGCAACGTGAAGCTTTGATGCTATGTACAATCATTTATATAATTTATCAGGCAGCGACTAATTACTTCTGGTGATTTGTATTTGTTTCCTTGGACGCCTCGCACGAACAGTACTCCCACTGAAAAGTCCGAAATAGAGACCGCGCTCGGCGAAGGACTGTTGGATGTGCGAGGAAAGATTGATGATCTTTCAAAATCAGTGAGCGAGTATTTCCCAATGATCAAACGGGGATTCATTGGCGAAGACAAGGAAGAGGGGGCGCCAGAGGTTGTAACGGTTGGATGGAAACATGATATTACGAGCAGGAAGGAGAGAGAGGAGGGTCTTCGGTGAGTAGAGAAACGTTGGATATTCTGAAATTTCAGTTTTCATTACAGTCAATCTCATATAGTTCCAACCGAATCAATAACGATACAGCGACGAAGTGCGTGTATTCGAGACGAAGATTAAGAAGTTCTATCCGATGTTGGAGGAAGGTGTCGATGTAACTGTGTGGCAGTTGAATAAGATTTCCGAGGTTGGTGGTCCAGGAGAAGAAGAATTCGTCGTAAAATCGAGCTCGATGACACTGAAGCTACATCGCCGAGGTGATTTGCTTGTGCAGACTGTATTGACATTCAATTCGACTGGTGGCTACTTGAGCAAGGCGCTTGGGAGAAGACGCGATAAGGCAGCCCACGAGCCATTGCCGCTGAACGATATCCTTGAGATTAAAGCAGGGTGTGTAGGCTTTGATCACGCAGATCTTCCTTCCGTTACTACGAAGAAAGGAAAATCATCTAAGGTGAAGTCAGAAAATTTGCAGAGCAGCCTCTTCTTGACAATCAAAGCAACTGCAACACCTATGGCATCGTCGAGGTTGTACTTCATCCGTCTCAAATCTCGATCTACACGAAATGACCTCTTGCTTGGCTTGCGTGGGATCCTTGCGGACTTGCAAGTTCATGAGGGAGTGGGAATATCACAAATTCATACACCTGCCGCCGCACAACAGGCGAGACGAATGCCGGGATCGGCTCCCGCAAATGCTGGTCCAAACCCATTCATGGGGAGGAGAGGTGATATTATGGTGCCTCTCGCGGAAGTTCATGATCTCATCAATAGGGAGAGAGAGAGTTATGATCGTCTCCTCCTAACAATGCTTCAGGGAGGCAATGACTTGAAGGAGAAGGAGGATGAGTTATTGAATTTGCGCGAAAAATTGTATCAGTCAATTGCTGTATCCCAGGAGAAGGATAGGACTCAGGCGAATGATTCGAAGCTGATCATGCAATTGAGCAAGAAACTGGAGACGCTATTGATGGAGAACGAAGATTTGCGAGACAACAACGACCGCCTGAACCAACGTCTAGTGCATGTGGAGTGTAAGTTGAAAGAAAATGATATCTCGTGGTGTTGATTCTCTGTACGTTTCGTCTGTTTTTTCGGTGTCAAAACAATATCACTAAAACGGCTTACCCATATTCATCGTTCTTGTACCCCATCTATCTTAGGTGAAAATTTGAATATTTCTGCGCAGTTGAAGCAGGGGTAGTGCAGGTTGAGTTGTCTGTAAAGGAAATCAGTGCTGGTTGTCGGGTAGATGTATCGCATTCTTAACGAATTTTATCGAAGAGAGCATTCTGTTTTCCTACCTACCATGCCTCTATCCGTAGTCGTAGACTAGTACCAATCGTCAGGGAAAATATTTGTTAATACTGATTCTACCTGTTCCCAATGGCAATCCTCTCAATCTTTTCACAAGATTTCACGAGCCACTTCATTGCCGGAGTTCCTTCCTCCAATAAGGGTGCTACCTTTTGCAATACTTCATCATGATACGTATCCAACCAGTCCAACTCAGCATCCGTCATTATGTCAAGATTGATTAGGCTCTTTTGAATTGGTATTTGAGTCAAGCGCGCGAACTTAAGAAATGCCTTGCCTTCTTTTTTCTGTTTTTTGGAAGGAGGTGATCCTTCGCCATCCTCGTTGCTTGCTGCGACATCAACGATCTCCAACAAATTTTCAATGCGTATTCCAAAGTTGCCATCGTCGTAGAATCCAGGTTCATTCGAGGTTACCATGCCCTTTTTCAATACCTCTTTATTAGCCCAACGAGGACTGATCGAATGTGGTCCCTCGTGGACATTGAGGGCTGCGCCAACTCCGTGACCGGTGCCGTGGCCGTAATCCTTTCCCACCTCCCAGAGTGCCTTGCGAGCGAAGACGTCGAGGACGAATCCAGGAGTGTTTTCTGTTCGGGGAGAAGAGAAAGTGAGTATATGAGAATGGTCGAAACCATCATCAACGTGCTCGTCAAAAAGGAAGAGCACTTACCAGGAAAAATCATTGTATCTGGACCAACAGATAAGAGGGTGAGATTGGAAGGGCCGATGAAATCAAAACGCAAGAGAACAAATAATTATTGTCGTACCAACACCGATATTTCCCTTCAATACCCTCGTGTACATATCCCTAAATTCATCACTTGGATTCTCTCCAAAGTGCCACGTTCTCGTAACATCTGTTGTTCCATACTCGTACTGCCCTCCGGAATCGATAAGGACGGGCTTTTTTCTATCCAAGTACTGGAGCAAATCACTCCCCTCGGCTGCGCGATAGTGCACAATGGCCCCATTGCTACCCACACCAGCAATTGTTGGGAAGGATACTTCCATGAACCCCGGTCGTTTTGCCCGACATGCGGTTAATACCTCATCGATTTCTACCTCACTAACGGTCCGACCCTCGACGACAATCGCATTTTCAAGCCACGCCATGAATTCGGCCATCGCTGCTCCATCCTCAATATGAGCGCGACGCATACCTCGCATTTCGGCATCATTCTTACATGCCTTCATAGGCGTTATTGGATTTTGCGCATCGACGCGAGCAGATGTCGGGATGGCTCGGCTTAATGCGTAGTTCGAACGGGAGCTATCAAGCCACACCTTGTTTCGTAAGTCGGAAGCTAAATGAGATCGAATATCATTGACAATGTTTTCGTAGGGTTGGATGGTAACATCAGCCGACTTCAAGTGCTCTATTACTTCCGTAGGTTTCACCTTCTCCTCATCGCAATAGAGCGTCACTTGCTCATGGGATATGGTGGCGTAGGCAATGCCAACCGGACAAGTCTCAACATCATTCATGCATCGTACGTTGAAGAGGTAGGCAATGTCGTCGAGGGCACTAAAGACAGCGAGGGTGGCCTTCTTATCTTTCATTTCTGATCGAATTGTAGTAACCTTATCAATGACGGACATTCCTGCATATTCCATTGGCTGTCGAATTTGGGTTGCATGAGATTGATTGAGCGAACCTCTTTAGGATTGCAAAACGAAACATGGACCGCTGCACACACTTCGAACAGACAAATCAGATCTAAACCAGAACGAGAAGTAGACTCACCTGAACTCGAAATGGATTCTTCGGCAGCGCAGGCCTACCCGCCCATATCGAATCCACAATATTCGGTAATCCATCCAACGTATCAATGATGCCAATGACCGGTGGCGATGATGACAGTGGTGCAGCATTGTCATTCTTCGTACCCAATCCATTGGTATCATCTACCGCCACCTCAACAACGTCCTTGGCAGCCTCTCCAAACGCCTCCTTCAACTCTTTGGCAAATGCCGCGGAATGGACGTAGGCATCCAATCCCACAACTAATGGTCTACCAAATGTTTGATAATGCTTTACTGCCATATCTGCGAGGAATTTTGGAATGGAAGGTACCTTTGGCAATCCCTGCTTCATTAATTTCCAATGATTTGAGTCTAGACGGAGAGAGGCCTCGTTGTGATATCGAGAATCGGTCCATAGGTAAGCTTCACCCCCTCCTTCTCTCGCAACCTCGCCTTCCTCCTCCTTGTCGTTGTTGACCACAGCAGCAGCAGTAGTAGTAACCAATGCTGTTCCCGCACTACCATGAAAATCTGTCATATATCCACGACGCATGTAGGCGGCGGGGACATACTCGGATAAATGTGGATCATCGGAGGGTATTAGGTAGACTTTAATGTAAAGCAGCAGTGGAAAGGGAGAAACGAGAAGTGGTGAGTGAGAGTAGTAAACAATTACATTGAAAATATATGACAGTGAGCGCAGTATTGCTTTGTTTCTTGTGACCAGAAACACAGCAACGCACTACTATATGAAATGTTGCTCAGCTTCTTACCATCGACATTGCACTCTTTCATCTTCTGTCTCATCTCGTTTAATTTCTCCTTGGCAGTTTTGGAAGCTGCCGCTGCCTTTACTGCGTCCATCATTTCCGCGGCCGTTGTTGTTGTAGATTTCGTTACTGCTAGTGAAGTTGGTGATAATGCGCCGCCGCGGGTGTTGGCAATGATTAACGATAATCTCCGCTGAATGGTACTGGTACTGCTAATTGATGCAGATGTGGCTTGCTTCGCACTGTCGCCTAGAAGTAGATTGCCACCACCCAGAAAAAATGGATGATTTCGACGATGGTACTGCTGCTGGTTGTACCGCCTATGATGATGATAGTTGACACCTACTACGGCAAGCCTACTATTCTTCCCAGTAGTGCCACCCACACCAATCGAGAAGGCACGGATCAAAGTGGGGCAGCTGCTAGCGAATGCGGCGGCGGTGAATGTGAATAGGACTGTTGCCAATGATGATTTTTTCGATTGAGATCGATTACAATGGTGGCTATGGTGAGGATAGGGGCTATGGCTAGATGCGGTGATGAGGGATCTGCTGGTGGCAGTGGGGGAAGCGGAGGAGGAGAGTAGTGCCGCCGCCGCCCTTGGGAACTTCGTCGTCATCGTCGAGGCGCTGATTTTCTTTTGTGAGCTTGCACCTTGCTTCTTGCTTCGCTTAGCTATCGTAGCTTGTGCTCGCTTTGCTTTGCATGGTGGCGTGGCGCGGAGTTCCCGCTATTTTTTGACTCTGACTCATTGTCGTATCCAAAAATTTGGAACACATTCAAATGCGAGAAAGCTCTTTTAAATCTAACGTAGGAAATGGTACTTACTCTACATACACACAACGACACTCGTATCCACATTCACATACCGGTCTAATTTCCAAATTCAAATTTTGAACCCAATTCAAATACGAGAAACTACTAATTGCTTCAACGGAGGAAATTGTACATAATCTACATTCACCGCCATTACACGTGGTAAGTATTTGGCGGGAAGATGCGTTGGGGTGTCGAAATTTTTCCCGCCATTTCGCCTCTCCAACAAAAGCGGCCCCGCCGCCGGGCACGTGCATCGCCATCAGCCTTGCATCCACCAAAACCAAAAGTCAAAAGTCGATCCCAAATCCAAATCGAAAATCAAAACAATATCAAAAGTACAAATAATATCAATACCAGCATCATAATTCATCATCATGTCGTTCAACATTGGAACCTCCTCCACCATCAATGCCACTACGGAAGTGACCGCCACTAAGATGGATATGTCATTGGGTAAGTTGATATCGTCTGCCTTCTGTACCATATCCATTTGCCGCCGCATTTTTATTTTGCCTGCGTCGACGGCGGCGGTCGGTTTGCTTGAAATTATTTATAATAGCCCCGCCTTCCCTTCCCTTCCCCCCCATGTCTCATCATCATGCCCCCCTCCATCTCTCTACGTATCTACACAAACAACAGACGACATTATCAAAACCTCACGTCGCTCCGTCAAAAAGTCACCCTCCTCCTCCTCCACCAATGCTAGCAAAAACCCCAACGCCAATGCATCCCGTGCCACCGGACAAAACAAGGCACGTCGCAATGCTCAAATCAATGCCCGTCGTGGCATCGCCAATATAGCTACTAATAAAAATGGCACCAATAAACCAACTAGTATGGAGATTGAACGCCAGGTCAATCGTCAACAACGTCGTACTACTGGTGGCGGTGGAGCTGGTAATGCAAATGCTAGCGGTGTCCCCCAAGGCAATGCCAAAGTCATTCGATGCGGACGTCAACAATCATCCAACAACCGTCCTACCGCCCCCTCGGAGGGATCAGTGCGTGCCAAAGCTCGCAATGCCATTATTCGCGCTGCTGCTGCCAAATACAATACCACCACTACTACTTCCACTGGTGGTGCAGCAGCAGCCATTACGGCACCCTCCCAACAAGCCATAGCAGCCGCTGCCAAGGCCATGAAAGAATTGGGATTCAAGTGTCCCAAGGGGATGATGATGCAGATTTCGTTTGTGCCCAAGCCTGGTGGAGCTAGTAATACTACATCGGCGGTGACTACTCCCAGGAACAACCAGAACCAGACTGGACGAGGTGGAGGAAGGAATAATCGGGGGGGAGGACGTGGTGGTGGACGTGGCGGAGGTCGCTAAGAACCATGTGGCATGAACATCTTCTGGGGGGAGAGGGGGGGGGGGGGGTCAATAATCCATCGAGAGGCATTAACACACTAACCCGTCAAAGCGATAGAGTACTTATTTGGGCTTTCAGGAGAGATCCACAAAAACCCCATATATCTTTCAATCGACGGAAGTCTTCACCGAAAATGCTATATCCCTTTTTGCATTTATATATGAACAATGCGAAGAAGAAAAAGCAGATCCAAATATCTACATCGTCGTCATCATCGTGTAATCATCTTCTGTCAGAGAGCATTCCTATTCAGCCCCATGCCTACCAAACGACTATTCCGGGGTGGAAGCCAAACTCAAATCGACGATAGTTTTAGTCAGTGTCAACACCATTCATCATAATAAGGAAATCGAATTGTAACCAAACGCAATATGGGCTCTTCCCAACAATTGGGTGTGGAAGCAAATTGAGAGCGGGGTCGGAGCTTGTTTTCTGAGAGAGTTTCTTCCAAGTTTCGGGGAGTGTGTAGGGACGAAGGGAGAAATGGGTGTGCCAGTGTGGGAGGTGGGGTTGTGATGGTGACGATATGCAGCCCGGTATGGGGAGGTTGAGATACTTTTGCATGGCATTGTATCCAACCTTTTCTGGTCAAAACGTAGCAGAAGCTCTGTGCCTTACCATGCACTCTCACTGATTTAAAGTGATGCATGAAGTACATCTTTGGGAGGCGGAGAGTATTTTCGATGGAGGTGACAAGGGGGCAAGCACACATACAATAACCCCGAAGCTCCTACCTCGAAATCCTCCACCAGGCGTAGATGGTAGAATTCGAGACGAGGGTTCTCTTCCTTCCTCCCCCAGAAGAGAGACCCGAGCTCATTCTCTATCAGTTACTGCACTACCACCTTGCTGGATGAATTGGAGTGGTCCTATTCCCTTCGAACGCGACACCAAACACCCCTATGATTATGTGAGCTGCCGGAATCAGAAATGAAACTCTCTCAGAAAATTTGCGCCAGAAATGTCCGATACCCGATTCTGCACTACCCAAATATTCGTGACTACCGTACCATACTATTTGCTCATATTGTCTAGTTTATCTTTCGCTGATACCATATTATGTTGGGCGGATATATCGATGGGTGTACACTTCGCTTGCTCATGGCTTCCCTACACCCATGATTGTTTTGATGCATTGACGATGATTCCATGTACCGCACTACCGAAATTGCTTGCTGCAGAACTTGTTTGAGCAGTATTACAATAGCAGCTATTCGACATCTCCTCTTCCATTTAATCTAATTCTCTGATGATTATCGATCATCATCTCACGTGGTTGGTTTGTTTGAGCTTGCTTGCCTTGATTTTGATGATTGCTTTTGGAGACTTCAACTTCCCGCCATTCCGGTAGATTCTTCTCTCCATCGACGGTGACTCTCTTGGCTGAGTCTGTCCGTCGGTTTTGTTAGCTGACGTGGTTGAATCTTCTGTCTGTCGACGCTCCACAGACCCGACGCCGCGCCACTTCAAACAGCCGCTCCCTCCCACTCCCAAGCCACAAATAAACATGCATGCACCATGAAGATCGGCGGCTTCTACTATCTCAGTGTCCTATCCATGGCAACTGCCTTTACGGCACCCTCTTCTAGCCGTATCAGTCGCGTCTTTCCGACATCATCATCATCATCTTTCCTGTCGGCTAAGGCTGCTGGCGATACCATCGAGTTCGCCAAGTACGAAGGTCTCGGTAATGATTTCATTCTTATCGACGATCGCGATAAGAGTAGCCCATCGTTGACCCCAGAGCAGAGCGAAAGGTGAGAGAATGTGTGTGGTCATGAATTTTCGTCATGAGTCTCTTGAAAGAAGAGTAGGAGGTTCATTTTTCACGAACATTCTAACTATTTCTTTTCTTCGACCATGTTGAACTATTTGTCGTTGTCGCTCTCAAACTTATTCAGATTGTGCAATCGCAACTTCGGCGTTGGAGGAGATGGAGTCATTTTCGCCCTCAAGGCCCCAGATGGTGAGATTCATTCAAATATATTTGCATTGATACCCCATCTGAAATTATTGAGCATCAAATAATGTTCCGACGTTGACGCATCGTATTGCACATTGCGTTCCATAAATCTTCACTCATCGATTTTATCAGAGGGAGATTTTGATTTCACCATGAGAATTTACAACAATGATGGGTCCGAGCCAGAAATGTGTGGTAATGGTATTCGCTGCCTGGCTCAATTCTTGAAGGATTTAGGTGAAGATGGTAAGAGATATCATGCACAACTCAGTAATGTCTTAGATTGATTTATTGGCGCTCACCCCTCACCGACGCGCCTTCAAACAATACTTCTCAATGGGCATTCTGGCGACACAACAACATTCTGAAAACTAGCTGAATCCTATCGAATCAACACCCTCGCTGGACCCATCATCCCCGTAATGAATGCAGACAACACAATCACCGTCGATATGGGTGAACCCATCCTCGACGGCCCATCCGTCCCCACTACCCTTACACCCAACTCTGAACATAATAGCGTCGTGGAACAAACACACACATGTAACGGTAAGGAATGGAAAATATCAATGGTGTCCATGGGGAATCCCCACGCCATTATCTTCGTTGATGATTTAGAAAAGGATATTGATTTCGAAAGTGATGGGCCAGCGTTGGAAAGTGATACATCCGCTTTCCCCGCCAGGACGAATGTTGAGTTTGTTCAAGTTATGAGTCCTACACATTTGAAGATGAAGGTATGGGAACGTGGTGCGGGGCCGACGCTGGCTTGTGGGACGGGAACATGTGCCCTAGTGGTGGCGGCGATTCGGGCTGGGAAGATTCCGCGACCAGCAAAAGGTGATAGTGTGAGAGTGACGCTTCCCGGTGGAGATTTATTCATTGAGTGGAGAGAGGAGAATAACAAGGTTTACATGACAGGTCCGGGTACGAAGAGTTTCAATGGTGTCGCCTTGTTGAAGTAAATAGTGATTCATTGAATGACCTGGTACTAAACTTATTTACCTTTTAAGCGCTTTAGATTATGTCATTGATAAAACCTTGAGCTAGCAAATGTCATTCAGGGCTGTCAGCGCCCCTCGATCTCAGCATCGGGAACTGCTGGCTGGTCGCAACATTGTTGGCGTCGTCCATTAAATTGTCAGACATACTTAAATGTGCGTCAATGCAGAATGGTCATACAAACAAAACTAATTAAACTATCTCTCGTGAACGCTTTGCTTCTTAATTGAGGAAAGATGATGGTTGCCCTCTTCATTTGTTGGCGTTCGCAGGTCGCGGACCCTACGTATTGTATCACTTCCGAATGTATTGTGGCTTAAGCTTTGTGAGATTGGGGTGGAACTCCTGTGATAGAAGCATGCGTGATGAGGTTGATGCAACGAACTAAATCAACTGTTGTATTTGCAAGTGCTCGTACCTTCTCCTTGCCTCCTCCTCGGCTAATTCAATTTCCTTTTCTCTCCTTAAATCATACCTTTCTACATCAGTAATATATCGAGAGAGGAAACTATCGCTCGTGGCATTTGCACGCTTCACCTCAATGAGTTCCAAAATGCTCTCCGCCGATGGCCGATCTTTGAAGGTCGGACGTGTCATATCCTGGATCAGTTTCACTAGACTTTCACTCCTGCTTGGTGGTAAGTCAGGCCTATGCGCTCCACTTCGTATTTCGTGCCACCGGTCCCCTTCTCGAGGGAGCAACCACATTGGTGACGCAGCAAGTTCATACAATGCCAATCCAAGGCTAAACACGTCAGCGCTGGGGTGCTTTTCACAAGAAGACAGCAACACTTCACTGGGCATATAGACGGTGTCGCCCTCTTGCCCATCATCTCTCGTACCAATCTCCCCCGCCAAACCAAAGTCGCCGATCTTACATATGGCGCCCCATTTCGAGTTGTATGCAAAAAATATGTTCGACGGTTTGATGTCGTAGTGCACCATGCCATAGGAGTGTATGTGGAAGAGTCCGCGGGAGATATCATGACAAATTTGCCAAACGTCTCTTTCAGGAATGAGACAATCGTCGTGAAATTGTATTTCATTGTTTTTCTCCCCTGCGGACGACGGAGGAGCAATATCACTATTCTTTTCCAATTGACACAACTTCAGACTCGGATACCTGACAACATCCCTTGCCCAATCATTTGATAACGACAATCGCAAGTGGCGACATGTTGCTCGACTGCATAACTCCGTTTGGCAATAAAAGAATCCATCCTGTTGCCATGCTCGAATGAAAAACAAAAGGTACAGCCCATAGTTATTTTTGGAATGATGGTGAGCACTGTTGGCGCCACAGTCTCTTCGCTCTTGCTGATGGGAAGACGTGGACGAGGTAGCTGCTGCCGCTGCTTCAGAAAACAAGGCACTCTGCAACAGCTTCATTGTGTTAACCTCGGCCATGGCACGTTCTCTATCCTTCACACCACGAAATTGACGTCTTGTCCGTTTGATTGCGTACAATCTGCGATCCCTCTTTCTTGATCTGACTTTATATACATCCGCAAATGCTCCACTTCCTAACATGCCGAGATTATCAAAGTCGGAGAAATTGATGTCCTCCCCTTCCATCGATGAATGCGGGGATGGCCCTGCAATGGATCCGCCACCAGATATGGCATCGTTTCTGCTAGAAGACACTCCACTGGGCACGACGGAGGATATTTCATCATGACTTTGATCAAGAGGCGACGCCGTAGAAATTTCCTCGTCTCCACTTCCACCCTCGAGTGAACGAAACATGCACTCGTCATATTCATCCTTTTCTTCCAGTGGAAACGTCAAAAAGGCATTGTTCTGATTGAGATTGTACTCCACGGTGCTAGTGTCCAATGTACTACCACTGATGTCATTTTCTAACATGGAATCTTCCAGAGATGACAGATTATCCAAAACGCGAGAAGGACAGGGCATCATTGCCAATACCTTCGTGGATATTAGCGAATTGGCACGTTTCAATACATGTTGTTGACTACCCTGACCACCACCGCGATCGACGGCGGCGTGGTGGGCCCATGCAGGCGTTCGTATCGGTGTCGGTGGACAAAAGAGACGAGCCTGATGATGACTACCCCCACCACCAGAAGTCATGCTCCCCACGCCCGTACCACCAGTTTTGTGAGAATGAAATCCACTGTCTTTGGACCCAAGACTTTGTTGGGAGGGAGTGTGAGTGTTCCCCGCACCCGAAACATCGAATGCGGATGTGTCTGGCATGGGACGGCGCGATTTTCGTGCCGTGGGTCGGTGTGTGGTGGTGGTTGTCGTTGTGTTGAGGGTGTGGGAGTAGCTGAGATTGGTCTTATTCACAGTTGTCGCCGTAGATTCGTTGGAAGTTAAAGAATGTCGCGAAGGTAGCGATGCCGCACTTGCATTGCTGATGTCATTGCCTTTGATATTATTAGTGGAAAATAACATGATGGAAGAAGAAGACGAATGCGCGGATGTATCCATGATGCCTGAGTTTCCTTCAACCTTCTCCTCATTCGATAGACGATGCAATGTATTTTCGGAGCTGATCTCCGTAATACTTTCCCCTGCATTCATCTTTCTCGCTTTAGGTGGTGAAAATTGCTGAGGGGCGCTGGATCTACTACCACCATCATCAATGTCATCGTTGTTTTCTCCGGCCGCGGTGGTAGGATCGACAACCATCTCATGGCAGTCAACGTCGTAATCCTCTGGAAAACGAGTGATGGGGGAAACTTCTAAATTGGGCATCATGTGTAATTGTCCCTCTGCATTCGCTGATGCCGCAGTCAACAATATCCCACGGGGTGTGTGTGGATGCAATGCCGTTTCCAATGTCTGTCGAGGAGGAGGATGCCGCTGCAATTCAAGTTCTTCCTGATCGTCACCATCATCCCCGCTGCCCAGAGGTGGTATCGGACTGTTGAAATTCAATCTTTTACCAGAGACATCCTCCTCGCACGACAATGTTGATGATCCCGACTCGTCATCCTCGTCCAGTAATTCATTATCCTCGTCATCCAATCCTTTTATAGTATGTTTCGCTTCCATCTTCTTCATCACCGTAGCTGGGGAAGCAGGTCCATTCTTCGACATGCGCACCCGGTCGTTCCTCTCCGGCGATGAGAATGATGAGGAAGAGGATGACGACGACGATGGTGAAAATGATGCGGCATATGCGGCCATTAATGTTGGTGCCCGGCTGCTGTTGTTATTGTTGTTGTGTGCGCCTTTTGTTTCATCCATGGTTCGCGGTACAAATAGTCGACGAGATGCTGGCGATGGAGGCGGAGGACGCGCCGGTGCCATGGCATCCGTAGTGGTGGCAGCTGCAGGATTGGTGGTTGAAGATGTTAGCATCAGCTCCCGACGATTTCGCCTTGGATGCAAAGTCAATGGTTGTTTTCGTGCCGTGGTTGGCATAGTCGTGTTAAACAAGAATGGATTTTGGCTATGCTGTTCTCCGTCGTCATCGTAATCAATACCACCGTACTCATTGTCATAATCACCACTGCGGTCAAACCCATCATCGTCATCGTCCTCCTCCCTCAAGGTTGCACTATCACTGCTGCTACGAGGATTGACGCGTGGCAATGATGCGGGGAAGGAATGAAATCGAAAAGGCGTTGTGGTTGTTGATGTTACATCACTGGAGGGGGAAAGCAAAAATGATTGGGATTGAATGGGAGTTGATGAGGGTGATGAGAGTGCTTCACCGCCAGTAGCAGAAAAAGTTGTCGCTGATGTAATCATGGGAGAGGGAGGAGCAGGACCAGGTGGACGTGGACGACGAGATGAAGTGGGGGGAGGATAGTTTTGGCTTTTGTGACGATGACTAGTAGGCTTGGGTGAGAATAAAACGCTGTTAATGTTGTCGTTGTTGCTGCTGATGCTCTCACGGCCATCGATTCGTCGATTGTTGGGTGGAAAATCTGTGGAAGATAATTTTGGATGAAGTTGCAACTCATGTTGTTGTGGATGATGCTGCTCCTGCCCTCCGGCTTCGGTGTTGCTTTGTTTCCTTCTCCGTTTTGGTGTCATGTGCTTCTTTGGATTATTATCGGTTGATCTCCTGCTGATGGGAAACGAAGTCGACGCTCCTCCAAGCGCAAGCGCAGAAGCAGCACCAAAATCGCCACTCGCATTAAGATCATCTTGCTGCTCCCGAGCACGAGCATTAATTACCTCGTGTTCATCATTATCCACTTGAATATTGCCTCCCCCCATATTATTTTTCACTGCAATTGAAATTGTGTTGTTGCCTCCATCTTCAACTCTTGCCAATATTCCACCGGTATCAGTCGCTGTTGATTGCAGTGGCGAAATTAATTCATCATCTCCACTGTTCTGTTCACCCTCATTTTCATCGTAGTCATCGCTTGCATCATGGAAGTCAGGAGGCACGGGTGATTTCGTCGCCTGGCTACGTTTTCGAGGTAGTAAGGGAGAATCACTATTCTGAATTTCTGCGGAGGCATGTTGGGGTTTCGACTGATGGTGTTGAAATGAAGATGACATCTGCTGTTGCTGCTGCTCGTCGTCGTCGTCGTCGCGCTTGCTCAATTGCATTGCCACGCTCTTCGTCGCCCCACCCCCACCCTTGCTCCCCCGCCGTCGCGACCGGCCGTCAGCGGCTGAAGCTGATAATATTATTCCAGGTTCAAACTTATTAGTGTCGGTATTGCTGCTGTGGCTGTCGTCGATGTCGCCACCGCCGCCGCCCAAATGATTACTAGCACTACTCTTCTTATTATTACCCATGGCTGGACATGTTGTTTTGCACATCCTCGTGGTCAAATAATGGATTGATCATGAATGCATCCCAACTCCGTCGGCTTCATCGACGACCGGTTCATCATTGTGTCCGCCGTATGGTACTATTGGGCGCGAGAATCTCTCTTGCGGATTGCGGAGACGCACGAGAGAAATAATAAAACTCTGTGTGAACAAGAAGCTGCAAGAAGCAAGAGATTGAAGATTGGGTGCAAGACATGTAAGTTGAGTTAAATGAGCGATAATTTGTATGTGTCATAGTGTACACAACACCGCTAAAATGGATCACCTTTCGCGTCTTGCCCGGTAAGTACGATTGGAGGTAACGATGGCGCGAAAATAATTAATGGCGGGCTCGTTTCGCTGCCGCGAGAATCGAGTTATTGCCACGTGGAATCCAAATGCCAACACTAAGTCAATCGTCAATTACATCATGAGATCGGAATATTGCAGTGCAAATAAGAAGTTGTTATTTATTGCGATTGTTGTTGATGTTTGCAAATGCAATTTGATCATCAGCTTGGGTGAAGCGACTTCCGACAGGCGCCTTTACACCACTTCTTGCATGGTCAGGTTCTGCTCATTATCCTTTGATTACAGCAATCGGCCTTAATTTCACCACCTTCTCACTAATACCAGCATCCTGACAAGTCTCAATCACATCACACACATTCTTATAGGATTCTGGTGCCTCTTCCGTTATTAGTTTCGGACTCGCCACTCGAATGATAATATCTCTTTTATGCAGCTGATCTAATACCTGAGCGTGATCGAGTGTTTTCCTACTTTGGTTGCGACTTAGGGCCCGTCCTGCTCCATGACAGGTTGAGCCGAATGTTTCGGACATTCCCCTCTCTGTTCCTACCACTGCAGCGGGTACGATAAATATATGTCAGTTGAATGGAATGTATGCATTTGATTGATTGATCATCGACCGCAAACAAACTCACAGACATAGCTACATGTTCCCATGGTTCCACCAATGAGAACCGGTTGGCCAATCGATTGGTAGTCCTTCGGTATATTGGGATGATGGGGTGGAAAGGCACGTGTACTTCCCTTCCGATGGACGAGCAGCTTCTTTTCCACTCCATCGACGACATGCGTTTCAATCTTTGCAATATTATGACAGACGTCGTACACCAAATGCATCTCCATCTCGTCGGGTGTACGATGGAACACCTCGGAGAAAGATTTGCGTGTTAGATATGTGATACAAGAGCGGTTGACCCATGCAAAATTGGCTGCAGAAGACATGGCAGCTGCGTGTGTCGAGATGCAAGATCAAATAGTGAGTAGCATTCAGCAATCGAGGTTTCATTTGCGCCAAAAAGTGTAAGACACGATCGCACTCACATAAATACTCTTTGCCCTCATGGCTAGAAATACGAGCACAACTGAGTTGACGATCATTCAATTCGATACGATCCCGAGCCATGGCCCTCTCCATCACCGTTAATGCATCCGTTGCAACTTGATGCCCTAGTCCTCTCGATCCTGTATGTATCATAATGCAAACTTGACCAATCTGCCCAATGCCCATGGTAGATGCTGCCTGTTGATTGTAAATTTCATCGACTACTTGAATCTCTGCATAGTGATTACCTGCACCCAACGTGCCAAGCTGTTTCAGTCCTCGCCTCTTTGCTCTATTTGAGACATATTTTGGGTCTGCCGTTTCCATCCTACCATTGTCTTCACAATGATCTCTATCCTCTTTCCATGCATAGCCATTGCCGATGGCCCAATTTATACCATCTCGTAATATCTTATCCAATTCTTCCATACTGCAAGGAATGTCTCCATTCACTCCCACGCCAACGGGAATATTACGAAACATTGCATCGGCCAGCTCCTCTCGCACTTCTCCACTCACATCGGCTTCTGTCAAGTTAGTGCGTATTAACCGCACGCCACAGTTGATATCAAATCCTACCCCGCCTGGGCTGATGACCGCCAATGGATCCTCCATGTCAAAGGCGGCAACATTTCCAATGCAAAAACCATATCCGGAGTGTACATCCGGCATGGCAAGGCTGGCTCCAACAATTCCGGGGAGTGCAGCAACATTGGCAACCTGACGGAGAGATGGAATGAAGGCGCCGTCTTCTCCGGCAGCTGATTCGGAACTGCAGCAGGAGGAACTTGATTTGTGAAGTTCATCAACAAGCAATGTTTGAAGATCATCGTTTACGATAATTTCCGCACGAACCTTCATGTTTGGCACAAATCCTATATTCATCAGAGAATGTCATGAGAATGCGAGATATGGCATCCGAAACAAGTAGACAGTGTAGCAAAAGGAACACATGTACCTACCTAAATCGACTTGGCATCTGGTTGAGGAAATGCGCTTGAGAAATGTTAATTCCTCCATAATGGTACGCTTTGGCACTTTCTTTTCCTTGCGACTGCTTGTCATTTGATTTGTTAGCTGATCATGATGATTAGTCCCCTCTATCTCGATGGCTGCAGCGATGCCCATGCTGGATGGATAATCATCTTCATCTTCGTTGATATTATGATCATCATCATTCGCGTCGTTCTCGTGAATCTCAAGTTGTGCTTCATCTTGTTGATGTTGTTCGCTCTGTTGCTTCTCCAGTTGCTGCTGATCTGACATTGAATTAAATACTTTTTTCCTCCGCCTTGACCTCTTTTGCTTCGAAGGCTGCTGGATTTGTTGTGGGGTAGTAGTAGTCGTTGTCAATAATATTGTATCGCTATGATCGGGCTCCTCATCCTTCTGCTCCAGATGCTTGGAGATTGTCTCTAACTCTGGTGGATTATCAATAATTGGAGATGATTCAGATATTGAAGTATGCTTGCTGCCGCCACGGGGCTTTCTTCGCCTTTTGTGTTTAGGTAAAGTTGATGTCGGCGTTGGTCCCACATGTGACCGAAGAAGGTCGCTCTTCCCCTCGTTGGCGCATGATTCCGACAATGATAGTTTCTCCACAGTGGCGTTGACTTCCATCGCATTACCGCCATTGTAGACATCATTTTCTTCGTGACATTCATCAGCGGTTTCAACGATCTCTGGTTCGCAATCTGGCTGGGATGTTGATGATGACGACGCTGCCGCCGCCGCCGCCGGGTCAGTAGGAAGGACTTCTTCCATGGTTGTTAGATCTGGATACCACGCCTCTTGCCTTGCCAACGTTGCTAATGCTGCCTATCTGTATCTATAGTACTGGGGCGATGGAGAAGTCGGTAGTGCTTGGTGTCCGCGACGAAGGAACCATACCATACGAAGCGGCTGCCATCGTAATCGTATGGTATCTAGTCGTCCGTCGTCGTCGTCCGTCGTCGTCATGGTGTTCTCTGTGGAGGGAAGGCGCTGCAAGCTCCCATACAATCACATTACGCGATAAATGATACAGTCTATTCGTACGAATATTCGCCAAATTGGGTGGAGTCTGTCCTTCGCACCAGATGGATCTTCTCCGACGCCACGTGGAAGCAAGATAAACTCACTCGCTCGCCATGCCCGCCAACTGTCTGCCACGTGTAAAAAGTAAAAAGTAAAAAGTCATGATACTCCTACCTAAAAAGAAGACGCTCTCCGAGTGGGGATCGAACCCACGACTTCAAGATTAACAGTCTCGCGCTCTACCGACTGAGCTATCAGAGAACTGTTCAGTTCGAGCATCAGTGCAATACAAGACCTATATGTCTGTCCAGAGTGGTGGTGTTGCTAGGTTCTAGGTTGCTATTGCGGTGGGTTGTGTGGTGGTGGTGCTCCCTCCTCTCTCTAGAGTATCATGATGTAGTGCCACCCCTATTAGTACTAGTATTAGTTGGTTGTACTACTTTATTGCTATGCAGAGCAGTGGAGGATGAATCCTTCCTGCCTTCTTCTGCCTCCTTCAAGAACAGCAGCACCAAGAGCAAGAGGAAGGTCCTAGTACTTCTTTATTCCTCATCATCACAATGCTGTGCTACTGCTAGACGATGCTGGGTGATCGAATAACCAAGAATACCAGTCATAGTGCCACCAGCACATGTCATGCACAAAGCACAAGCAGAACCATGGAGCTTTGCTGTAGCCCCCAACAAGGTTTGCACAAGAATTTGAACAAGAATGATCAGCAGTGTGATGGTCATTTCAAAGAAGTTCAAAATTGTTCATTACCATCTTACTCATCTTACTACTCTACTATGCCATGGACATCATTGCCACATCAGCAGTGACTTTTTCAAACTCAATGGACAGTGCTATGATGATTCATATCAAGAATCAAGAATGAGAACAAGGAACAAGCAGTGTCTGATGCTACTTTACCTAGCAAGAACAGTACCAAGCTCCTCTTGTTGTTTCTGGAGGATCTTCTTTGTTCTGTGGTTGTGGTACTTGTGCTAGAAATTGAGAAAGACAATCTTGTCAAGAAGTCAAGGATGACCATATGCAATCAGCATCACCCCAGATCACAGGATTGGTACTGATATAACATCTTTGCTGTCATAATCCTGAGTCCCAAGAAAAAAAGAAAGACAGAAGACAGCAACCTAATTTTGTCTGTTGGTCGTGAGCTGGAGAAGCTGCTGATGATTCTTGGTTTCATTTTTTGATACTAGTAACTACAATGCTGGTGCCTACTCAGTTAAATTTTTATCTTGACATTTTACTTTTACTTAGCTACCACTAATAGGTAATAGGGGGTGCATGGACCAAAGAAAGGACACAGTAAGACGTAGGATACAGCTCTTCTTAATACAATGGGCAGCAGGCAGTCATTGGTGGTATTAACTCAATTCTTCTGTACCACACTCTAAACTCTACAAGAAGAGAAATTGGCCAAGCAGCAGGCAAAATGCTTTGGGCATCATTTATGTGGGTGGTTAGTGATGACACAGTCCCAGTCCCATAAAGCCAAGAAGTAGAAATTAAGAAACTCAAACCTCTTTCTTAATCATTCATGACAATGAAGAAGTGAGAACAGCAAGACAATGTAGGAAATCCAAAACCAGAACATGTGGATGATAGCCACATATTACTCACACTCATGTTCATGGCATCACCACATACTACTAACTAGTCTGACATGACACTGAACCCTGGACCAGGACCTTCTGGCCAGCTGTGGACCTGTTTCTGGCCAGCAGAGGATGGGTTTGTGACCACGACCTACCTGTATTTTGTCCTGTTAGTATCGACATGATCAATGGATGAGCTCTCATTGGTGGCTTCTTCCACCCATATCTTTTCTTACATCTGCCTTTTGTTGCTTATTCCTCCTTGGGGAGTTAACATCAGCTGTTGAGAACAGGAGTGTGCTGCTTCCTCAGTCATTCTTTGCAATATCTTTATGGCACAGCAAGATGGCACCCCTTGATATGGCATGGTGGGAGATTAACTCAGATCCAAATATTGAGTGTACTCCTATGCAGACTGGATACTTGAACTTGAACAAGCTTGTTGCTCGATGCATCACCAAGTGCACTGGCAAGTCAGCCACAAAGGATAAATACTTCTGTCATTATTGGCTATTGGGAGCATCAGGATGTTATGAATTATGAAGAAGGACCAGAAGGTAGCATACGCAGTGATTCTCAACAGTTTAATGAAAGATGGTTGCTAAGTAAGCCCCAGTGATCAGTGATCATTTCTTTGCATATTTGCCAGTGCTAGTTTATACAAGGACATGGTTGAAACCATCAAGGTGCTTTAGCATCATTATTTTGTTTGTAGCTTAAGATGGCACCTACAAATTCAATCTGGATGCACAGATTTTCAAGGAAGAATATTTTGACAAAATTCATGTGACTTCACATATATTTGCCAGGGGCCAAGTCTCAGCTTGGTACTACTATTGCAGTTGTTGAGGACATTAACCACAATGCATGGCCAGTATCCTTCATTCGTTGTTTTGCCACCAGAGAGTAGTCGTATTGAATGTGGAATGGGCTGCAGCTGTCATGAAAGACACTGTTGTTGATTTAAGAGAAATCAGTTCAAATATACTCACCTTGGACCAAACATTATTTCGTCGATTTCACCATCATGTTGAATATGAAAATGCATTCCTCAAAATGTAATTATCCCATGTATACTCACTAAATGTCTATTAATTAGTTCACTAGTATCGTTTAGTGCAACGAACTACATGTGCACACATGTTTACTAATAATTAATTATGTCATACATATTTTTATGTAGTTCTGTCTTGGAAGTACTCATATTCATTCATAAATAATTATGATTTTACCTTGGCTACATTTCTGTCACCAAATAATTATGGCGGGAAGGTGTTCTCACCAAACCAACACACAATTAGTTCCTTTATTTCACAGTATTTCACTATTATTTCACTCAATGCATCAAGAGTACTTCCAATATCCTCCAAGATCCTCCATTACCATCCACCATAAGCATACTCACCCACTATGCCGCCAAAGAAGAAGCCGCGTCCTCCCAGTGATGAGCCTGAGGCGCAGACTCTGTCAAAGTGACGCACTACCCGTGCACGTTGTCCCCCAGATCCAGTGACGCCAATATGACCTCCCCCAGATCCAGAGACATCGACTGTCCTGAACCAAGATAACAAGCGTGCCTGTCAACCCGCAAAGTGCGCACCCACCAAGCGTCTTGCCCGAAATGCCAGTATTGCATTGTCCAAAGCACACGCTCTCAATACTCCCCCTCGCACAGTGAATTCCCTTCCTACGACGTCCACTCCCTCCACTCTCGCTGGTGGTGATGTGATTATTCTATTGGCTGCTCGTGCAATAAATACAGAGAAAATATGTGACGACGGCGATGATGACAGTGGCAACAATAATATTGATGACCACAAGCTTCCAGCCACCAAAAAGTACGCAAGATAATGTGCCAGAGGAGGAGGATACTAACGCGAATGTTGATGGTGAATCTGGGGGGATTTAGAGTCTAGATATGAATAAGATGAATGTTTCTTTGATGTCACTGAGTTGTCTGCAACCAGTTGGTCCCAGGCAACGATAGTAATTACTGTTAACCAAGTAGTTATTACCTAGACTGCATTCGACAACACCTCTCTACTATGGAAGAAATGTGAGTATCTATGTTTTGCGGCAATTTTAGTAGGACTGTTCCCCCAATTTTAATAGGACTTTTCCTGCCAAATCCCTCCCTCAAATTTGTGGCGATATTAGTTGGACACAAATATTTAAAATTGAAAGTGTGTATGGAAAGCATGCTATGGAAGCAATGCGAGTATGTTTTAAATAACATAGTGAGTTACCTGAACTAATATAAAGTGAAAGATATGAACTAATTCTGGTGAAACATGAGAACTAATCCCAAAAAGGAATGTGAAATCGACGAAATAATGTTTGGTCGAAGGTGAGTATATTTGAACTGATTTCTCTTGATTTAATCAAGAATGCCAATCCAAATGCAAAATGAAAAAGCATCGGTTGATGAGCTGTTGCACTACCAATGTCTTGGGGTTGCTGATTGGAGATGTGACTTCACTCATGTTGCAGGATTACCTAATGGAAGCAAGAAAAATGGCAAAGAGGAGGAACCAAGGGTTCTCTCCTCTGTAACTACGACTACTTGTCAATTGTCAATGGGTGCCTGTGTAAATTTGCTCATACTGTTCCAAACCATTCTAAATGCCCAAACCAATGTACAGACGGTGGTCCAGACAGACCTGGCTGCCCCTTCCTCATGTACCCCCCCTCCCAAATCTGGAGCTTGTTCCCAAACCAAGTCTCCAAATTCTGTCCAAATATGCAAAACATGCATATCACACCATAACCATGACAGCCTCCTCTCCATATCCTCCTTGATCCATCTGATGACTTCATGATTCCAGCTCCTCACAAACAGCAAACATAGACAATTATCATGGATTGTATTCTCACAGTCAGGGTGCAGTGGTTCCAGCATGAGCAAGCCTCCTAGAGAAGAATTATGACTGTGGATTTGAGTGAATCGTGCATTGGATTAGTATGCTTGATGGCCACATCGCTGTCACTACTCAACAATCAACTTTGCACTCATAAAATCACAACTCATCATCCAACTATTTACCCATCACCTAGCATCCTTCCAACTCTATGCATCAAACAGCACCATCATGGCAGGCAACTACAAGAACAATCTTCTCATCAGCATCAACGAGGATGAGCATCTACTGAATGGTCATTTGCAATGGGAATTCTTTGTTGCCTAGAGGTACAAGGAAGTATTGGGAGAAGCAGAGCATGAAATAATGTAGGATGTAGGTGACCTCAAGCATCATTGGCACTTCAAGCTTTGCAACATGCTCAACTAGCCAATGGGTCCCAAGGGTGGAAAGAATGATCATATGCTCAAAGAATGCATTTGCATTCACAATGCCATCACTGCAAAGAGTGACTCTGTTCTGTTGGATATCGAATCTTGTGATGAAGGGAAGGGCAAGAATGAGAAGCAGGAGGAGCAGGAGGATTTCTGCTTGTTCTTGAAAGATGCAGTGGCCTGCTGTGGACCTGGTCAGCAAAGGAGGTCCAGGGCTTAAGTGGACCTGGCCAGCAAAGGACAAGGTCCAGGGGTTGAGTGGTCCTGCTGGCCAGCAAAGGTTGGATTGGCATATCAACATGTCGTGGTCCCTGTTAATATATGGAACAACTCATTACCATCATTTCCAAGGAAAATGACGCCGTTCCGACTTCTAATCTCTCATGTTGTCATTGTCATCAGCATCAACGACATGTCATCACAGGAAATATATATGAATATTCCCCCACTGCAGCCAACAAAGAAGTTGGAGGAAGTGGCATCACCACTCCTACATCCAGTCATGAAGGCTATTGCCTCCCCCCTCTTTGACTCATAAGTCTTGTGGAGGCACTTGATTAAATTGCCCTTCTCCAGTCTCCAGCATTGCTGCATTGAGCCTTGATACTTCTGCACTACTTGTGTGGTGCATAACTTCAAATGACCAAATGAGGAGAGTTGTCCCCATGCCATTGCCTTGTAACTCTTCTGAGTGGAGAGATCCCTCTTGATTTTTGCCATGGCAATATTTTATGCATCAAGAAAATCCTTTACAGGAGCCACAGCAGATTGAAGCACAGCTGAGAAGAGGACCAAGATCAAGTGTCACATGCAAAGAATTTACTCTATATCACATGAACAATCATGATCCTGAGGCTGAGGATCATAATGCATGTTTTGTATTCTTTTTACTGACTATCTCACCATCACCCATCACCCTCAGTGCATCCTCCAATTGCATTCCATGGTGGTGGTGAATCACCCTTGACCCATCCATTTGGTCTACCAGCAAAGTGCCCTCAGCCCATCCATTGTTGGTCTACCCGCAAACCCAACATCACCCTCGACCCATCCATTCGTTCTATCAGGAAACCCACCACCATCACCACCAGCCCATCCATTCGTCATTCTACCAGTAAACCCACCATCACCCCATATTTCTGTTTTCCAAAAGATAGTTCCAGCTTCCTCCAGCATCTCTGGTCTGTTCTAACTGGAGCTGTGGCCCTCTGCTTTCTTGCTGGCCAGCAAAGGAGGACCAGGCCAGTAGTATCCAGCACAGTGGTCTGGTTACTGGTAGAGAAGGACCGGGGCCATCACCAAAGGAACAATGATGTGAAGAGCAACAAGGTGAATAATGATACTGCTGAGATGATTGCCTTGGCTGCAGATATTGAGGAGGGTCAATTCTGTCAGAAGCTGCCACAAATTCTGGTGTTTGGTGATTGAGTAGCAGCTTTCATCACTGCAATGTCTCTTGGAGATCAGATGTTTTTCTCGAAGAATGAGTTGTGCATCTATCATAGACATGACAGCAAAGCCAATGCAGCCCAGCACACCATAATCCTGATATTAACACTGAAGCTCATCAATCCAAGAACCAGCATGTTTCCAATTGTTCCCAGTGCACAATCAGCTACAGGCTACAGGTGAAATTCATTCAGCAGCAAGCAACCTGCAGCCAAGGTGAAATTCATTCAGCAGCAAGCAACCTGCAGCCAATTGTAGCAGAAGAGAATTCCACCAAGGTAATTGAGCTTGTAGCTATGCCACTGCCACTGACGGCAACAGCCACCTGACAACAAGGAGTGTACTAAGCTCATCATCAACAATCAACAAGACATTCAAGACAGTGGAAGCACTCCTCACTCCTGGCTATTCAGTATTCAGTCATGGCCAAGTCTGTCGTGAATAGTGAATTGTCATAGTACTAGTAGCAGCTGGCTATGGCTGCATGCTACCTGACCAGCAAAGGAGGACCAGGCCAGCACAGCAGCAGTGGATCTGCCTGGCTCCTGCTGCTGACAGAGAAAGACCACCACCACAAGGATAGCCAGTATGTCAGATCATGTGCTGGCTGGCAGAGGACTGAGGACTCCTGGGTGCACACAGCACCACAGCAACACTATGTACTTGCTATGGATGATGATATGGACCTCCTTTTTGCTGAGCAAAGGAGAAAGGAGAATGAAGAAGGACCAGGCCGGCACCTGCTGGCACAGTGGACCTGGTTGCTGCACCCTCTTACCCATTACCCAACATCCTCCACCCTGCTTCTGCCACATCACTGCACCTGCTCCTTTTCCTGCTTTACTACTACTAAGCACATCTTCAATCCTCATCCTCAGGTGAGCATCCACATGCTCATCCATCCTGGTGCTCCAGCTCCAGGTTTTGCTACTTGCTACTCCACTATCTTCAATCTTCATGTTGTCTCATGTCTCATCGTTATCATGAATGCTGCTCCAATCACCATCTTCATCTTCATCATCAGCAAATTAGATGGTCACAACCCATTCTTCTCAGTGGAATTGGGGGGTTGGCACCCATTGTTCGTGGAATTGGATGGTTGTGGCACCCATTTTCTCAGTGGTCAACACCACTCATTGTCAGTTTTATGTGGAATAAGATGGAAAACACTGATGCTCAGAGGACAAATTGGGTGGTTGGAACCCATTCTCAGTGTAATTGGGAGGTCAGAAACATTCATTCTCAGCATAATTGGGTGTTTGGTGGTCATCAGTCATCACCCATCATTCACAGTGTAATTGGGTGATCAACACCAAGCACCAAGAATGCTACTTAGTTTGATTACATGGGTGGTTGTTGGCACCCATTTATAGTGTAATTGGGTGGTTGGACCATCAGGAGCACCACCAGCACTACTAATAATATGAATTCCTATTTCTTATGCATTGCAAATTATCCTTCTTCTCCATCTCCAGTCCTTCTTCATGCTCAATCAGTGGATGCTACTACTAGTACTCCTCATCCTACTCCTCATCCTACTCCTCCTCATCCTACTCCTCATCCTCCTCCTCATCCTACTCCTCATCCTACTCCTCCTCATCCTACTCCACCTCATCCTCCTCCTCATCCTACTCCTCATCCTACTCCTCATCCTACTCCTCATCCTACTCCTCATCCTACTCCTCCTCATCCTACTCCTCCTCATCCTACTCCTCCTCATCCTCCTCCTCCTCCTCCTCCTCCTCCTCCT
>JALLBK010000339.1:0-25684 GCA_036940085.1 Discostella pseudostelligera | reverse complement strand
TTTGCGGTTGTTGGAGGGAAAGAAGTTTGTCGTTTCTCGATTTCATTTTTGGCGCCAACGGTGAGAGAGAAAAAGGAAAAGGTTGCTCTGAAGTGAAGCCACCCGTCGGATATAAAAATCTGATTTTGAAAGGCGGAGGGTGGCTCCACTCCAGAACAATCCCGTAGGGGGGAAGACGTAACATGTGCACCAACGACGACCATTATTTATGGAGTACGATACACCACGACGATAGAATTCCGCCGCCCCAATTTGCCAAGGGAATGCCAACAAAGGCTCCATACGTCTCTAGCTAACAAGATCGAAAGGTGAACAGCCTGTAGCTAGCTGTAGTAGAACAAAGATCTTCGGCCGGCGGGGGTGCAATTCAGCAGCCGCTGCATTGGTAGTGATTGAGGGCAAATAATAATATTCAATTGTAATAATATAAATATTGTCGTCGAGTGAGAGTCGAGGACGAGAGGTTACCTTCAGCGCTCTCGGGGAGGGGAGGTTGGGAAAGCCAAGCCCCCCAAAATAATTTAATAAATGCGAGAAGAGAGGGAAGAGTGCGAAGAACGACGACGTCGTCGGCATCGACGTCAGCAATTTATTGGTGGTGACGGTGACGATTCGAGCATGCCGACTCAACCCTCCCGAGAGGATTCCAATTCTACTGCAGCTCCTGCTGATGCTGTGGATGCTGCCACCACTGGAATTATTACTGTTCCTGGCGGTAGAAGTATATGCGGCGACGATGATGATAAATTGGTAGCAATAGAAGAAGTAGGCCGAGCAGCAGCATTGACAACAACTACCAGCAACAACAATGACATCAGCAACCATAACCCAACGTTGAGTGGAATTAGTGCATGCAATATTATGGATAAGGATAGTGGTACCACCAAATTAAGGAAGGGAGGATTGCTGACGGTTACTACTGCCACTGNATATTATGGATAAGGATAGTGGTACCACCAAATTAAGGAAGGGAGGATTGCTGACGGTTACTACTGCCACTGCTGCAACTGCTCCAAATTCAACGTTTGCTGCTGCAGCTGCTACGGCAACTTCTGGCAATGCTTCCTCCCCAGCAGCAGCAATAGCCACATCCTCCTCCTCCCCAACATCTTCCTCCACTTCCTCGCCATTATCATCCACAGAAGGGTCTTCATCATCATCATCATCGGATGAATGTCTTCCCGACCATTACCACCAACTACAACACACTCAGTGGATTGTCTCTTCATCTTCATCTTCATCTTCTACTACTCCCCACACCGGAAAGAAGAATCAAGTAGCTGAAGAAGAAGCAGCAGGAGGAGAAGAGGGAATGGAACATGACTTTAATAATGGTGGGAGTTCCAGGAAGGGAACCACCAAATTATTATCATCCGCCTTAGAAGCATCTACAGCTGAAGCACCAATGGTCATGGAGGATGCTGCCACCCTGAATATCCCCACCACCAATGCAGACGATGAATTCGAGGAAGATGCTAAGTACGAGAACCAGGATGATGGCGGGGACGACGAGGAAGAGGAGGAAGAGAATTCCAACTTCATGGGAATGGATCTACGTCGTGCCTTACCAATGCTTACCGAGAGTGGATCCAGTGTATTCTTCTTTGAGGACACTACTACTACGACGATTAGTACAACAACAACAACAACAACAGTCACCGATGGCAGTACTTCATTGGCCACCATGACGAATAATGCTACTACCACTCCTACTACTACTACTACTGCAGCCATTGGTCGCGAAGATGCATATGATGAGGTGGATACAATGCATACTTCTATGGGCAATGAGAGCTGTACAAGCTGTAGTACGAGTAATAATAGAGAGTTACGACGGGTGTTGCCCTTTGTGGAGGATGATGGCACAACATCAGGCGATGGCAGCTATTTGGGGGAGTGTGACAATGGTGACAACATTTTGGAAGGCATGATGGGCCGCAGTAGTGGTGGTGATGGTGGGGGTGGAGGTGCGAGAACTACTACAATGGTGGGGGGTGGAATGGAAGCACGATGTGGCATTGGTGGCCAGAATTTTGGGGGAGGTGGAAACACCAGGGTGACAGCATTTCCCTCCTTGATGGATCGGTACTCGTCTCTCTCGGCCTCGGCATCGACGGTATTCCAGCCTCCTGCTCCGGCAATGATGCATCAATATCACGTGCCACACTCCGAGGAGGGAGACGAGGAGGACGTGGATGCGGAGGATGGTAATGAGGCCGAAGTAGTAGTAATTGTAGAAGAAGAGGAGCAGCGGGAGGGTGATTCGTCTGGAGACATTTACAACATCAATGCTAACATGCATGCAATGGTGGCGCGGGACGAAAACGATCCACTCACAGTCACCCACTCCCATGCAATAGGATCGTCCTCCATTAACGATGTCAACTTCTGCAAAAACGGAAACAATGGCGATGCGTATGATGTCACGACGACGACGACGACGACGACGACTGCCAATGGTGGGACGACAACGATGATGATGATGCTACATCCTCAAGAAGATGGTAATCACAACCCCAATCATCAACAACGACATCTTCAAATCCACCACCACCATCATCAGATTCACCATCACTATCATTACCGTCGGCCGCCACCACCGCCACAGTCGTCATTGTCGCTTGCTCCGACAACCAACACCACCCCACCTGCACCTGCGCCTGCTGGTCCTCCGAACGCCATTGTCGTTGTTGATGCTGACAATTACATTCCATCCACGAGCAACAGCAAGATCATCAATAGTGACAACATCAAAATTCCAATATACGACGACATGATTGTCGATCTGGAACGCATTAACGAGGAGCAGAGTTCCGGATCGGCCGGGGGAGGAACCACCTCAACTCCTTCCACAAATCCTGCCTTAACTGGAGGGTTCCATTCGTCAGGTCGGAAGGGGGAGAGGAGACGACGACGGCAACGGGAGGAGGGGGAGCATCCATCCTCCTCCCCTTCGCAGCAAGGGCAATATCCACAAGAACAACTGCTGCACGAACAGCAACACCCAATACCATCGCGTACTGCCAATCCTCAACACCTTGCCGACCAGCAATTCTACGCCTATCGACATCAGTACTACATGGAACAATACCATTACTACTGCGATGACGACAACAACAATAACCACAACAACAGCACCAACAATGGCATGGTTGATCATGGCAACGGGGGCAATGGTTACGACGAGTACGCGTACGACGACGATGAGTACGAGGATGAGACAATCCACTCCACATGTTCCTCGGTCACTCTCTCCCAGGCATTCCATCCTTCTCACTCCCACCACGACGAGGATGGTAATGACGTCTCGTGCAGCAGTTCACTCACGGACGAGTATTATGCTCTTCATCCTCCTCCTCTTACTTCTTTGCCTTTGTCGCACGAGGGTGCTAACTTAGATAGCGGAATCGGTGGTGGTGGTAGTAGTGCCCAACTACGTCGTTGCACCGGCATCGGCCGGGCCACCTCAACGATTAGCCGCGAGAGTAGTGGCAGCACCTTGTCAAGCGTGACGTTATCACGTGCACTGGGACGGGATGTGGATAGACACGATCACGAGCACTCTTTCGGTGGAGGAGGGTTTTATGTTGCCACGCGGTTGGGTGACTTTGTGCAACAGGATGACGAAAATGTCGTTGGTGGTGGTGGCATTGGTGGTGGCATTGGGAATGATGCCGTCGTTCTTGTTCATCCTTGTAATGCCGACGAAAGTGTTTTGCATACTGCTGCCACCAGTCGCGATGCGGAGAAGAACAACAACAAGAAGGAGGAGGTGGTTGGAGAAGCCGCCACCAGTGCAATAAATGCTGCTCCCGACAAGTCAACTATTTTGGACTCGCGAAGCAATCACCAACACCCAAACAAGTACACCTATTCCACCAGCAATAATGAGGATGACTTCGAAATCGAAACGGTACTATCCGACATTTCTGTGGCTGGATCGTACAAGGAGGGTGGCGACAATACCAACCAGAAAGACAACGAAAAGAAAATCAATGGCGTCACCACACAAATCACCTCGGCCCTGGAAGAGATCAGTTCCGACATCCTATCCTCCATCATACCCGAGTGTGGTGTACCCATCCCGAGCGTTATGGCCAAGGTTGGTGGACGATCGAGGGGATATGGAATGTTGCTTCCGTGGCATTCGACGCGATCGATACAAAATTATCATCGGGGTGGTAGTAGTAAGAGAGGCGGTAAGAAGAGGGGTGGGAGTGGCGGCTCATCCGATTCATCCCTGTCGAGTGGTAGGAGGGAGGGAAATATATTTAGCATGTCGAGTGTGCACACCTTTCGAGGATGAACGTAATATCATCATACACTTTGTTCACGGACAATATTGGAATGTGAGAGTGGCAAGAAATTTATATTCAAACGTGAATGAGAGATATTGATAGTATCGTAGGGCACAGAGAGAGCAGTGAAGGATGTGATAGATGTTCCATGTTTTTCGTTGATGGACATGGCCGAAGAAGATTACAATAATGGTCGCTCAGTACTACTCCTACTTATTGTGTAACATCTCTCTCTACCGCGCACTAAACAAATGGGGAGAAGTACTTGCTGAAATGCATTCATTTGTTGTGCAACTTTGTAAAGCTAAGGGAAACGACTGGAAACGAGATTGAACTACCGCTAATCTGAGTTATATTCTGAAGATGATGATGTGATGGGAGAGTTCTTATTCTTATCATCTCGTAACACACCACAAGAAATACTAGACAAAAAACAACATGACACGACACATTCTTCTTTTGCATTCTACCTTGCACCATCACGTATCCTACTTTACTTGAACAGATTTGCAGTATTGGATGTCTGAACCTTCTTGCTCTTGGCCTTCGTCGGCATTTGTGTTGGCATGGGTGTTGGCATCTGTGTCGGTGAAGATGTCTTTTGGATATGTATTTATTATTGATGAAAGGAAAGAAGAAGGAAAGGAAGGGAGCACAGAGTGATGCAAAACACGGAGAGAGAAGTGAGTTGGATTATTCGTCGGCAGATGTCACACATGAAATAATATGATGTAGAAAANAAACATGGAGAGAGAAGTGAGTTGGATTATTCGTCGGCAGATGTCACACATGAAATAATATGATGTAGAAAACTATCCTGCCACAACTCACCATGCATTGACTCGGAATTTGACATCGACTGCGGCGGCGATGACGGCTGGGACAAGGGGGCGAGACAGACATCGATCGCGTCGTCGGTCGTCGTAGATATTGGGGTCATATTATGGTCCCCACAGCCAGGCCATAGACATAGAGCTAGAGCATAGAGTGCGATCTCTATGATACCATACCATAGTGCGATATGAGTTGGAGTGTGATGTCGCCCATGATGTTGGATGTTGTATGTTGGATCTGCCTGTTGGATTTGGATGTTGGATGTTGGATGTGCCCGTCTCCGCCGCCCGCGCGTGCGTGTTCATCGGAGATAGATATCTACTTTCCTCCCTTCCCGCCACATATATTTCGAGCGTTTCCCGCGCTTTCGTACCACAAGAAAATTATTCAGAACATAAATGTGTACTATTGAATTCCTACGTATATGCGNGTTTCCCGCGCTTTCGTACCACAAGAAAATTATTCAGAACATAAATGTGTACTATTGAATTCCTACGTATATGCGAAGGTTTCTCGAATTCAAATGAATTCAAAAATCGTCTTTCTTGTGGATTCAAATGTGTACCATTGAATTCCTACGTATTTGGGAAGGTTTCTCGAATTCAAATGAATTCAATTTTCGTCGTTCTTGTGAGCTGCCGCCAACCTGCCGACGACATCATGGACCATCAAGCTTCGCACGTCGTGCGTCGGATATCTCACAAAAAATGTCTGATGTCACCTATCATGATTCCATTATTCCATAGTAGTGCACTGGCACTGCAGTATCGATTATCAATAGTAGAGTGGTGGATGAAGGTTTTGATGCACCCATTCTTCCTTTCTCTCAAACCCATTCAAATTGAGGATGTGCACGAAAAAAATGTGGTTTGAATTCGAATGACGGCAGGCGGAGAGAGAAAGCAGCCAACATTACTACTACTACTACTATACTTACTCCTACCATCGATCGACTCGTATTCGCCATCGGCGACGATCTCAGCCAGACTTTACGCTGCCACCAACAATAAAGAAGTTCGCATGCCACGTCTTCCTTCTTGCTTCTATGTAATCCGATCCTGGCCAAATTAGGCGAGTGTGGTGAATATTGCTTGGGAGGGAACACCTCCACCAAAAAAAATAAATAACTTTGGAGTCGCCGTTCCAATAATTCGATCTGTATTCAATATAGGAGTGGTATCAAGAAGTGAATAATAACAGGCAATGGCGAACAACGACGACGACGATAATATCATGGAAGAGGAGGGCGGCTTCGAAAAGAGCGGCGGCGGCGGTAGTAGTGGCGGCGGCAGTAACGAAAGCGATGTCAACACCTACGACACCGCCAGAATGATCATGGAAACCCCGCCGTCGTCTCCCCCTACTAAACCATCGCGACCAACCGCCACCCAATTGGCGGAGAATGTCGACGACACCAACAAGGCCATGGGGGAGGGGGATCCAGTGGCAGCGGCAATAACATCATCCGCGGGGGCGTCGGCAGCAGGCGGGTCGACAGTTGTTCATGATTTCCCCTCCCTTCTTCATCATCATCATCATCATCATCATCATGAACGACATCCATCTTCCACCTCCACCACTTCGTCCATCTCTTCCCCTGTCGTCGGTGACACTACTGCCACTAGTACAATGATGACAACAGCTACGAATACCGCCCCGGCCACACCCTCCACTCCCATTCTCAGTTCTACCTCATCGTTGTCCCCCCCTACAGCTACAGATGAGCAGACGGAGAAGAAGAAGAAGAAGCAGCAGCACCACCAGTCTTCTCATTCAGCAATGGCTACCATCCACGCCACTGCCGCTTCGTCGTCGTCTTCTCTGATGGCACCATCCTCGTCCTATTCTACCCCCGCTCGTAGTCTTCGTTTTCATCCAACTACTGAGGATGATGCCGCACATCATCATACTCCTTTCACCCAGAGCCATGCTGCTGCTGCTGCTGCTGCTGCTGCTGCAGTGGAGGATGCCATAATGACTACTCCTGGGGGTGGTGGAAGAAGGATGGAAGAAGAGTATGAAGAGGATGTCTTGCATGGCTTGCCTCGAATAATTGGTGGAGGAGGAGGAGTAGTAGGGCATCGTGTCCATCCTCATCCACTAGCAGCCGACTTGACACCAGTGATACGGAATTCCAAAGTGAGTTATGTCGAAGATCGACCATCTTCTTCCCGAAGTAGTGGAATTGGTATTGGTATTGGGGGTAATACTGCTACGACCGCCGCCGCCATTGGGGTTGGAAGGAGTGTTGGAGTAGGAGGTCATTCTCCTGGGGGAATTCTTCCTGGAGGAGTAGGAGTGGGGAGTAGTGGTAGTGGGGAGGAACCCTCGTTCTCATCGACATCGGCTGCCTCCTCGTCGTCAACACGGGGATTACGACAGCGTAGGTCACGTATGCCATTGCCTTCATTGCCGGGTGGAGGGGGTGGTGGTGGAATTGGAGGAGGAGGAGGAGGAGGAGGAGGAGCGGGTGGGGGATTGCCTCCTCCATCGAAGCGGAGCACTTTGGTCATCACCGCCGGGAAGAGCAGCAGCAGCAGCAGCAGCAGCAGCACTAGTAGGAATAGTAGTAGTGTCCCCCCTCCACCTCCAGATTTTGGAAATAGTACTGGTGGTACTACTACTACTACTACTACTACCGATGGAGACAAGAAGTTCGGCCCTACTACTACGGAACCAAATCCTCATCCACTGGCCACTCCCATTGAACTATGCACCATCCAACCCAAGAATGCACGGAATAATACCAAATTCCTATCGTTTCAGGGAGCTCATCAGTATGCGATGATAACATCCCCGACACGCAAGAGCAGTAGTGCTCGTCAGAATCATCCTCCGCGTCATCCCAATACTACGACTGCTACTACATCTACTACTACTACTACTACTACTACTTCCACTGCATTGATGGCAACAACTACAGCAGGATCTGCCAAGATTACTCCTTCCAAGAAGAACCATCCACCTGCGACTACTGTGGGTGCAGGAGGAGTTGGAATTGGAGGAGCAGGAGGAGGTGTAGTACCTTATAGTCCCCAATGGCGAGGACAGCATGGTGTTACTGAAATGGCAGATACCAAGATGTTGGATGCAATTTTCAAGGCTCCTCGAGTGAAGAATACCCAGACTACTACTGCTCCTACCTCTATGACAACTGCTGCTGCTGCTGCTGCTGCAACTGCAGCCACTACTACTGCAACTGCAGCTTCTACTACTGCAAGAACTACGAAGATCGGTGCATCGTCCACTGACGCTGTTGAGGACGACAACGTGGAATATCCCAAGGTAGTCTCTCCTTATACTCCCTTCGTCATGAGGGGTGTCGGTGGTGGTACGCCGTCAGCCACGGCAGCATTCTCCTCGGCAGCTCCTCCTCCTCCTCCTCCGAGTGTCGATGAGTCCCACAAGACTACTGACGACCAGTTCCAGCACACCACCACTGCCACTGCGACTACCAACAATAATACCGCACCACCACTCGACTCAGCCTACCCCGTCGACGATCGACAATGGTCCATCCCCTCCATTCGTCTCGCAACACGTATCGTCCAACGTTCCTCTTCCTCCTCCAAAATGCTACGAAGGCGAGGTGATCCAGCCTATTATGAAAGTGGTACTGATTTTTCGGAGTATACCGATGGTGGAGATGATTCGTTAGACGAGAGTTATTATAGTTTTTTGGAAGATGAGTATACCGATGAGGATGATGTGTATTATGATGAAGAGGGGGAAGATGATGAAACGACGAGTAGTTGGGGTTCGTTGTCACGAGGAGGGAGCAGGGAAGGGAGTGTACGACGACGCAGGAGGATTGAATATGGATTGATGATGCAACAACAGGAAGAACTGAGGCAGCAGCAGGAAGCGCAACAACAGCCAATGTTGTTGCAGGGTGGTGGTGGTGGTGGTGAGCAATCTCATCCTGCTCCTAATATGGCCGAATCCGTGTTGCGACCATCCTTTCAGCTACGAGAACTGCAACAGCGTGACCACCACCACCATCAACCATTTCTACGACCGCCGTCGATACCGCCACCGATGCCCTCTCCTCCTCAAGCAGTTGCTCAACCGCCACCGCCTGCCATTGCCCACTCCAATTCGTGTTTGGAGAAGATTCAAAGCATCTCTATTGAAACTACCAATACTGCTCACCACCATCAGCAGCAGCAAGGTGCCATGATGGACTACGAGGACGATGACAACGATCAAGTACTACATCCAATACCGCCACCCCAACTACCTCGACGACGACGTAGTCTCGATAACGAGATCTTACCATCCCTTCCTCCACCCATACCGTACGTCGATGCCAAGCAACCAACAATCGATGATGACGATGACATGATGATGATTCATGAGGATACCATTGACACTGCAGCTGCAGCACCACCGCTCACAACATTACTACGCCAATCCTCTTCAGGACGACGACGACAACTCATCCGACGTCGACGACGTCGTCATCGTATGAAGAAGGAGGGAGCTGCCGTCGAATGGATACAAGAATTGCAGAATGCAAGTTTGGGAAGTAGAAGTGATGGGAAACGTATTGCTGAGTCGGCATCGTCGAAATTTTTAACTTTGTCGTCGCCTATATTGTTGGAGGCTGCTGCTGCTGCTACTACTACTACTATTCCTGGGGGGATGTTTGTTGGATATAACAACAATATCAATATTGATGAACATGATGATGACGGTGGTATTGGTGGTGGTGGTATGCTGAATCCCACAATCTCCTCCATGGTCGGTACTAATAGCGGTGGCATGGTACTCGGTGGTGAACATACTGTCGGAATGACACCCGAGGATGTAGTCCGGGCATTGGGTATGCCCCATCCACTCTGTCGATCATCGACCATTGAGGCTGGACCATTTACTGTTGCCATGTTGAAAACGGGAGGTGTAGGTTTAGGTGTTGGTGGTGTAGGAAGCGGAAGCGGAGGTGGAGGAGTACGAGATTCGATTGCATTGACATCGTCTGGCTCCGGTGATTGATAGTGCGCAAGTCAGTGTGCATCCTATTTGTAGTATGCAGTTGAGTAGGTGTCAGATAAGTGAGAGTTGAAGCAAAGGATTGTTATAGGAGTAAAGTATCTTAGCATTCGTTTTAAGGAAGCACCTACAGTGTATCTTTGAATGGAAGGAAAGCAGTGCACACAAGGAAACTCTCGAGAAAAAATCCCGATGAAAGAATTGGCGGACGATTGCAACCTCTGCCATTTGAATCTTAATAGTAACGCTTGCTCATGATGATGTATTGATGAATAATTTGAGAAGCGAAATACTCAACTACAACCAGTAGCGTCGCTGTCACGTGTACATGCGTTTTGCGACAGAGGTCAGCATGTGAATGTGGTCAATTCCACATTCACAACACCAACAATAGCCAAAACATGCGAGGATGGGCTTTAAGTAGTTAGGAGTAGTTGGTAGTAGTTGGTAGTCTGAATATGAGTAATCGATTATGGGTGCTGACCGATGGTACTTCCTTCATCCTTCATCATCGCGAGGAATATGAAATTGAAAGCGGAAAATGGCGGGAAGAAATAATGTTTGGCGGGAAGAGGAAGAAATATGGCGGGAAGATGTGGCGAACCTTGGCGGGAAGATATTATGGCGGGAGGCATCGCGATTGTCGAAAATGGCGGGAAGAGGGCCGAAGATCATCTTGCTTCGCTTGTTGCAATTTCACCCGGCCGCCCACCACCACCATCCACTCTCCGCGGGCAAAGACACAAGACCATGATGTCGACCAAGACATCCAGCATGCAGTATTAATATGAAAGACTTCTCCTAGCGGTTCACTGAGAGGTCATCACAAGCACCATTGCGATCGAACTTCTTTGCCCTTTGCCGTGATATTATCAACATCTCGCAGCACAGATAGATCCGAACGCTACCGTTTGCATTCATTGACTGGCGGCGACGACGACGACGACTACGGCGCGCGACCGGCGACGATTTTGATTTTGAATTCAGTTGCAGATAAGAAATATAGCCATGAACAAGCACGACGACGAGAATGGCAAGGAGCATCACCATGAACGACAGATATCCCGCCCTGAGGATATTGCTGCTATCTCTGCCGCCAGCAGTATCGTCGACGCCTCATCCTCATTGCAGCATGATGTCAGCAATGCGACCAATGCCAGCACTAACAACAGCATCTGCCACGGGGAGGAGACTAACGAGCGGGTGGGGGAGGAGAAGTTGCGGCAATTAGATGGCGATGCAGAACATCATGTTGAGGACGTTGCTGCAGCAGCAATGACGACGACAGCGACTACAAATAATAGTCAGTGCAGCATCAGTGGTAATATTATGAATGGTGAAGTAGAGATAGGTCATAATTTGGAATCATTGCCAATGACAACGAGGGAAGAAGATTCTAGCAACACCAACGCTGCATCTCTACAAAATGATAATGAGGGTGTTGGTAATGGTGGTAAAGTGAATCCCAACGCAGCTACACAATCGCAATGCGCTTCGGAACCAACTGAAGGAGCAGAAGCAGCAGCAACAGCAACAGTATCAAAAATAACTGCAACGCATTGCGAATTGTCCAATGCCGATGATGCAGATGCAAGCGCCAGCAACAATGTCAACAACAATAACAAGAGCAATTACAAGAGCAGCAGCAATAGCAATCAACGATACACACCACGCCAAGGCCGTCGTCCACCGCAACGATTCGTTGCTCGACCATCCAAACAGGGATGGAGTGTGGCCGATGGCGACAGAGCATTTTTGGACAATGATGCTCGATATTACAATAATTTGATTCCTTTCTCGACGTCAGTAGCCGCAACAGTGGATTTGGCTGCTTCGACAACTTCGGTAGTGACCGATGATTCAGTGTTGGGTTCATCAGCTGCAAATTCGTCATCAACTGCAGCGGCAAAAGTTGCAGCAAAATCACCAGCACCAACGACCACGTCATCCACATCATCGGCAGCAGAAGCAGCAGCACCATGGACATGCCATAAATGCACCACATCCAATGATCCACCCCGATTGCGTTGCTCAGCTTGTCAGGGATGGAAGGGGAAGGGTGGATCGTCAGCATTGTCAGCAACAGCAGCGGCAAAAGTTGCAGCAAAATCACCAGCACCAACGACCACGTCATCCACATCATCGGCAGCAGAAGCAGCAGCACCATGGACATGCCATAAATGCACCACATCCAATGATCCACCCCGATTGCGTTGCTCAGCTTGTCAGGGATGGAAGGGTGGTTATCGTGAGGGGTACTCTCCTAATCCTACTTCTTCATCATCACCACCCTCACGTTCCAGATCCGCTACTGCTATGAAAGAACAACGCCATGGTATTGGTGGAGGAACTGCCAATAGTGTTGCCAAGTCGGCTTCGAAAACTGACAAGAAGTCTAAAGGCAGTAGTAGTAGCAGCAGTATGCCTCATCCTACAAAGAAGGTGAAAGTGGAGGATGCATCGCTCGCGATTCGGTCCACTCATATGACTACTTCGAAACGCAAATCTGCCATCTCGCGACGACCACGACAACTGCGTCCTACGGAAAAAATGATTGCCTTCATGAATGATTTGGAGGAGGAGAAGGTGTTGAAACTATCATCATTGCACCAGCATCACCAGCAGCAGCAACAACAACCACGAAAGCGAAAGGCAGAAGTGGCATTGGTTGAAGATACTATAACACTTCAGGCCAAAGGCAAAAAGTCAGCCTCCGCATCGTCATCCTCATCTTGGAAATGCGCTCGATGCAATACAACCAACTTGCCAACCAAAAGTCGATGCTCTTCCTGTCAGGCATGGAGAGGGGGGAAGCGAGAGGGATTGGCGAGCAGCAGCAGCAGTAACAGGAAGAATAATAGTCGACAACACTCATCTTTGGGGGTGGAAAAGAAAAAAAGGAAGAAGACTAGCGCATCAACGTCGTCAGCAGCGTCTGTGGCCAAAGCGAAAGCGGTGGTGGGTGTTAGTGTTGATCAATCTGGCAATGATGAGGATGAAGAATCCGACTCATTAGAGGATGTGGTATGCTGCCTCTGCAAATGTGCCGTAGACTTTAGTTACAAGGCCTTTTTTTTGCCGCCTCCTTCGCCTACTGAAGTGGGAACGATGATCGATGCAACCACTGAGACGATAGTTGATACGACCGAGGGAGTGCGAGCAATTATCGCGGAGGATGTTTCGAAGGAGCATCCGGGCAAGTCGGCATCTCCGGCTGACAATTCTGCATCTTATTCAAGTGTTGAGGATGGCAACGAAAATGGTGATATTATGAATGGAGGTGTGCTAGAAGAGAG
Source organism: Discostella pseudostelligera (assembly GCA_036940085.1). Lineage (NCBI taxonomy): Eukaryota > Bacillariophyta > Thalassiosirophyceae > Thalassiosirales > Thalassiosiraceae > Discostella > Discostella pseudostelligera. The sequence goes on along the minus strand of JALLBK010000339.1, from coordinate 12,264 downwards.
TGAGCCGACTGCAAAATTTGAGTTAGCGGGAGGTAACGAGGGAAAACAATACGAACAAATGAAAGTTGAGGTCACTACTGATGGATCATCCGTGGACGCGAACGATGAACAGTTGTACAACGATGAGGAAATCGACAACGACGACGACGACGATGATGATGAATCAAAGCCTTCCTTTCAACTACCCTATCGTTTCTACGACCCGACTAATGCATTGGTATTGTGCGATGGTCCTGCATGTGCGAAGAAGAACAAGCGAAATGAGTATAAATGCGAACGTGCATTCCACCAGCAATGTCACTTTGTCCCCGTGCTCTCTATTCCCCGTGGACCATGGAGATGTTTGATATGCAAATATCATGACGAGATGTATTTGAAGGCGAAGTCATCGAAAAAGGGATCTTCTATTCGTGAAAGATCCTATGGTGTTGGGGAAGTGAAGTTGACGAGCGTGGAGCTGAACTCCATATTTCGTTGTCGCCCTGTTTGTTCAAGATCATCTACATCATCGTCATTGAAGGATGAGAAGGGGTCTGACAATAACGAGTGTGCACGCAATGATTTACCAACAATGGTTACGGACGGAACAGGTGGTGTTAAAGCCGAAATCGCCAATGTCGAAGAAGGCCAATTTGCCAAGCAACAATTTACCCAATGCACTAGTGCTCCCAACGACATCAACACCTTCCAACTTGAGCAGCGTTTTGAAGCCCTCTCAGCTCCCCTAAAAGTACACCTCCTCCACACCGAACTAACCACACGTTCACGCACCGTCATCAATTCGTCCCTTGCGACAATCCGTACTGCTGAACATTCATTACGTAGCATCACCGAAACTAGCAGGGCACGCAAAGCTCTGGCTGAACGCGTGGAGAGCGAGGAATTGGGATTGCCGCAAGAGTTGTGTCAAAGTGTCATGAGAATTGCTCTTTGTAAGACTAGGATACGTGAACTGATCTTTAGTTTGGAGAATGTGATTCGATCGCGACCGCCGCATTATGACGTCGTGAACGTTCCGATGCTGGTTGACTTGAAGTCAAGCAGTGAAAAGGAAGGCGACGAGAACGATGATGAGAAGTTGGATGCTCGGAATGATGGTGGTGTCAGAATTGACTCCATTGACGAGTTGATGCATTGGTACCTTCTCCAACAAGGCAGTCCTGCACGAACTGCAACTGCACCAGCGAGTGGTACTGCTCCTGTACTTCCCAATGCACCCACAATCATCGGTGAAATGGCAAAGGAGGATGGTAAAAGTTTGCTACACCATCTCTTCCCCGAGGGCAACCTTTTAAATCGTCGTCCCGAGCCCCGCACTGGTGAGGCTCACATACACAATGTGGAAAAGCATGCAACTGTTGAAAGAGACGGTAACTCTGTTACATCAATATCTCTAGACGATTTAGTCTGTTGGACTTGTCACGGGACAGATGCCTCGGATGAAAATGATATGCTATTATGCGATGGCATTGGATGCTGCAGAGCATTTCATATGAAGTGCTTAGAGCCAAAACTTTCACTAGACGATGTCCACAAGTCAGATGATGAGAATTGGTTCTGTCCATTGTGTATGGCCCACGCAACATTGATTCATTATGCACAATGTGAGTACTTTGGTGACGATCTGGAAGAATCACCAATGACTCCGTCCAAGAAAATCAAGAACTGTGGGCATCACTTCAACAATGGAAAAGTCATCGAATGGGAAACTGCCAATGACGTATTTGCAGAGGCACCGTTTGAACTTAGAGTTGCCATAAAGTTCAAGGAGAATATACGTGATGAGGAAACTGCAAAATTTCTAGCGGAGGAATTAGGAATAGTAACTCATTCTTACACCTCATCGTTTGAACGTGGCAAGCCGAGTGAGGCAGAAATGAACAATCTCAACATTCATTCGGACGACGATGGCACTGATGACGATTTTGAGGGTGGGGACGAGGAGCTGTTCGATGATGAATCCTTGGCCGAGGAAGTCGATTTGGAAAGGCGGCTTGCCAAGGAAAAGATTGGCAGGGAGGAATTAGATGCCTTGTCCTATACTTCTTACGTCGAAACAGACGATGATAATAGTGATTCATCTTCAGCAAACGTGGATGATATTAAAAGTGCCAATTCATCAATCAATCGCCCTCGACGAAGTAGAAGGAGAAGGTTAACGCTACCCGGGATAAGCAGGGACAACATGGAAGATTACGATGATGACAGTAGTAATGTTTCTGCTCAAGTGCGATCGTCGGATATTGGCACTCTCGATGTAGCCAACATTGTGCGGGGAAAAAGAAGTAGGACCAAGGTTGATTACAGAAAGTAAGTGCAACACAGGCGTTTCTGTCGTCTCATCTTTCATCGTTGCATCTGTGACTTATACTTAAACCTTATCCTCTTGCCAGACTCGCAGATGCTATGTTCGGTGATGAATCGGATGAGGATGCCGAGGGACACAGGAAGGAATACACATATAAACCCAAGCAAAACAAATCTCGCCACAATCAAGATGACAGTGACGACGATGACGGCAGCGACGACGTTTCAGATGAGGAATGCGAAGACACCCCAAGGAAGGAAATCCCCAACAAGAAAAATATCTCGAGAGGCAAGTTAGAGGGTAGAGAGACGAGGCGTGGTAGAGCAATGAATGGTAAAAGTGCGCAAACTTGAGCTCGCCGCAAGGGTACCAGGAATTCTCTTGCAAATCCTCGAAACAAGAGAGAGCGGTGAAATGAGATGAACGAGGGCTATCGTGTAGCGCAGTCACTTGACATTCAGTAATAGAAATAGATGTAAGCTAGAATAGAGTCGAAACTAAAATGTTTCTGATCTCAAACGAGCCCGTTCTTCGGCTATGACGTCCATCGGTATCGAATCCCAATCCGTGTCATCGGCTGCGCGTTTTCCCTTCCCGTAATCGATTTTCACCGCGCATCCACTCAGGCTGATCACATTGTACACCTGTGATTTATACACTCTTCCGCCGCTCTCAGCGGGCACCGCTTCATATCCGATCATGGCATTTCCCCCAAGAGATGCCACGTGCGCCCGCGCTATGGCATTGCATTCGGTGATGAAACGATGGAACTCAGCTCCCTCGCCTCCTTTTGATTCACGGATGAAGTGCATACTTACTGAGCCGAGATATTCAGTAATAACTCCTCCCGTCACAGATTGCAATGGAGTTAACTCGACGGCAACATCGGCTACTTTAAGCCATGGGGCTTGAGAATGCGCAATCATCGACGGGTTCGGGGGAGAATCTGCACTACGTTTGATCGCGCTGAGTGGTGGAAGAAAAGAGACCTTGACGGGAAAAATGTTGAGAGTGGAAGGACTAGACTTCGGTGTCATGTCCAATGGAGTTTCGCCAGTCCGCTCCCTCCATTTGTTTTCACTGAGACCTAGGACTGGACGTCTCATATATTCAGGGTATTTGTCAAAGATCACCGTAGTCTGCTGCTTCGCAAGGTGAGAGCGTTGCCGTAACCCACCAAGCTGTTGTGCTTCCTCAAGCAGCTTTCGTTGTCCCAAATCCTCTTCGGATCGTAGTCGTTGTTCAATGATTCGACCATCATCTGAGTCATCATTATCATTGTCAACCGCATCATGATCTCGCTTACGATCCAACACTATCTTGCCAATACAAATGAGCTCAATCATGTCATCGGGGGTTAAATTGACCTGGGTCCGCAAGCCACAAATTGAGATTGGTGCCATGTGCTGTGTACTTTCACAAATCTTCGCGTATAGGTCGTGAAACAGCGATGAAAAATAAAAATTGCTCCGTGTTAAACGAGATTGCGGATTCCATTTGACTCGGAGCATGGCCATAACCTGTTGGCAATAAATGATCGATGATAAGTACACCGTGATCCATAGCAAATGAGTAACTATCAACACCTGCATGTACATACCAGCTGCTCATTTGAAACCTCATCTATCTTCCCTCCATTTCCTGTCCCATAATCAGGAACGTGTTGACATGTAGTAAGACGTATTCCCTGCGGAAGTTGCTCCTCTAATAAAACCGACATGATATCTTCATCAGTCTCGTCGTCAATCTCGAGAATAAATGGTCCTTTGTCATCGCGATACAACCGCCTCCTCCTTCGACGAGTGTCTCGAGCCGATCCCCCCTGAGAAGCTTTGACACCTTCCGCAAGGTCATCGAGGTCCTCGAGATCGACATGATCACGCTCGAAATCCGTTCCCGAATTAAATCCGTCATCATAGTCGCTTCGTTCTTTCTCGGAGTTGTCACCCTCGTTTGATTCCTTGTCAGAGCCATCCTTTTCACTCTCACTCGAGTTCGAGCTGCTGCTTGAGGAGGAAGAGCTGGAAGACGAACTGCTACTAGAAGAGGACGAGCTTGATGAAGACAAACTCTCGACCTTCCCTGCCAACACAGGAAGCGGAGGTGGAGGCTGACTTCCTGTAAAATCTTCAAGAATAAGTCGCTTGTTCGACACCGTAGGTGTTGCCATTTCGTCAAGAGCTAACATAGGGGGGGCATGGGGTGAAGGTTTACCGTGTAGTTTCTCCTTATCGATATAGCCATGGCTATGGCCACGTTTTACCAATGCCGCAGATGTCCTAGGCGACACCACAAGGCTGTCCGTTGTGCAACGAATGAGAGGCAAGTGATCGATCTTTGCTTCGATAGTTTTCTTTCGTCGTTGCTCTTTATCCAGCTTTGCTGCAGCCTTTCTGAGTTGCGCCTCCTTCAATTTTTTTGTTAGCCTGTTCCTCGTTAGCTCTGCTTGTCGTTTACCTGCTTCGAAGAGGAACTGACGGTTCCGCGTAGAAAAAGTTTCAATCAACCTCTGTAGTTTGACCAGCTGATTGTCCTCTTCGTCCATGACAGCTATCGTTCGAGATATCTCTAGAACCCTGGGAGGCGGCATAGCCTCGCAGTAGACAGCGGTTGCTGTAGCTGTAGCAACAATGAGCTGGCTACCGACATCGACCTCGCTCTTTAAACTGAAGGCGGCATTCCTACCCAGAATTTTCAACTTGAGCATCAATTGTCTAGCTAGGTCAAATTCAAGGAACGGTAGAGCTTCCGATACTGCAAGTGCATCGCTTTCACATGTAGCCCTTGGGCGTGTGCGACAAACCCTAGCTTGGACGAAGACTCCTAAATGAAAATCATGAAGACAACTGTGAGCTCACGACAATGGTTTTGCATTCATACTGCGTTTGCAACAACTTACCTTCTCCACGAACCGGCAGTCGAGAGGGCGGCTATTGTGCATGAACGTCGAGTGTGAGATAGTATTCGTGAGCTACTTTCAACAATAAAATTCAAACGGATGATTATGCATTCAACTGATCCACTCATACCTCTGTAGTGGCAAGGATAATCTCCGGCACCCACTTTTTCCCGCATAATACACATGGTCTGATCCCAAACGAAATGGAGAGAATGTTCAGCACTAGAGGCAACAACGTAAATAATCAAAGTAGTGCAAGAATTCTGAACTCACACCAACTTCATATTTGTGAATGGAGCAAGTCTGTGATGGTAAGGCACATGGCAGTAGGAACAGGGTCTGGCAAGACGGGCACTCAGCAAGAGGTTAGAGACAAAGTTTGACCTGTCAATGTCTCTGTCTTTCGACGATTCTAAATCACTAACACTGTTTGCCCTCCTGCCATTGCGTGCCCCTTTGCCTCCCGCGATTCTTCTCAGGCGCCTCTCGAGACGCTGAGAATTTCGTTTAATCTTCGCATCTTTGACCTCCTTGCGAGTCAAGTTGCTAAATGAAATCGGCTTCGCCGATCCATCCAGGCGCAACTGACCCTTGACGATATCAGCACCCATCACTGCCGGTTCATCATGACCCCGTTCTCCACCATCATCACTCACACCTCCAGAGAAGGGCGTTTCAATGGCAGAAAAGGGAGTATCCGCATTTGTGCTAATGACGCTTCCGGGAGAGGAGTCACCGGGGTAACGATTTCTCCCCCCCCTGTCGTGTTTATCTACTCCAGAAATAACTTCGGCTTGCTTTAGTTCCCACTCAGCCCACATTCGTTGCGCCATGCCCTTGTCTGGAAGCCCCCGAACTGCCGCGGCAGTTCCACTAATCGTTAGGACACACACATCCTCATGAATCGTTGAATATTCCATGTATCCTATAAAATATCAAATGAGGCGAATGCAAAGATCAGGGTCTTGACTCATTCAAATCACAAAGGATTTCAGGAGAAAAGGAAACGTCCTTACCAATTACATGCGAGCAACAAAGGGTGCGGGCATGAGACCGTATCTCATCGCGAAGTTCACTCCACCACCCATCACGAGTTTCTTGATCAGACAACTTCGATGCCAACTTCCCAAGGTACTTCACCGAACGTGCCGTGACTAATCCGCCGAATCGCACCCGTACTCGAGGATCGAATTCGGTCATGGTAAGGAGCTGGACTTCCTGCTGTGCATACTCCTGTTGGCGTTGGCGTTGTCGTACTGCCGCGGCGGTTTGTGCTTCATCAATCAGTGTCATAATCATGTTGTTGTTGGTATTGCTGCCGTGAGAGGATACTACTATTTCTTTGTGTGGAGATTTATCGTGATGATCCCCGCCAAACCCAATGCCACTTGATGTGGATGTTTGCTGAGTGGTGCCCCCACCAACGATGCCTCCTCCAGCTCTCCAAATCGATTGAATATTAGTATGCCTTCCTTGAGAAGCCAACATCTGATGCACGGCCAATTCTTCATTCCTCTTCCTTTTCTCGATAATTACCGCCGTTCCAAAAGTTCGGGCAACCAATCCAGAGTCACCCTCCATGTCGAAGTTTTGGCTGTATGCAAGAACGGCATTTCCTCCCATATCTAAAACTTTCTTGCACATTCGTCTTCGAACCTTTGCATCAAGCAAGTACATTAACGTTTGCCTCGTTTCATGACTTGTACTTCGACTAATATTGTTTGCTTGGTGATGGTGGTGGTGATGGTGGTTATCAAAATTCTTGTTCGCATTCGCCGCTCCACTCAAACTCCACTCAAACTCAGGATCGTCGGCCACCACCAACTCCTCGACAAATCCAAAGACATGCGAAACATGATATCCGGAGTGACTATCCAATGTCGAGAAGGGGAATAACTGCACCCCCGCCGAAGAATCACGGAATGGATTCTTATCCCCAATGTAATTGAGCTTGACCGAAAGACATAATTCTCCGCGTACTCCTCCCATTGTATCGTAGAGGGGAAACCAACCATCAATTATCCCAGCTCCTTTGCTACCACCTCCTCCCGTTTCCTCATTTCCAACAGAGCTTCCAATCCCATCCTTCTTATCAACACTCCCTCCATTATCTTCATCTTCTTCATCATAATTCGCCGTTCGCATCAACAGTGGATTCAAATCAATGTAGACCAATCCGATACTGCTACTACTTCCATTCACTGTCTTTCCTCCCCCACCTACACCGCCACTTCCACCCCCTGATTTACTTCTTCCAATCAATCCCCGCCCTCCACCTGCTCCAACACCTCCAATACCCACCCCCCTTAATGACGACAAAGATCCACTTCCACTACCACCGCTAATACTAACAAGATCCTCGGCAACATCCCAAACATGAAACAGCAAAGGTTCATCTTGGAGCAATGTATCATCGGCAACTTCAAATCGAAATTCTTCATTAAATATAGGATTGGAATTATGCCGGATAGTGCGTGTTTGGGCCGAGTATCTTCGGGAGGATTTTCTTCCGGAAGAAGAGGAATGATGATGAATATTGCTATTGCTGGTATTTCGTTCACCGACTCCGTCCACAATGCTACTGCCTGCGGCTGTGGTTGTTGCGTCCACCCCACCGCCGCCACTAAAAGCACTATTGATAGTGGCGCCTGCAGAAGTCGTCGTAGTAGTACTTGTAGAAGTGGTAGCAGTGTCGTGATGATGAGGACAGTGTTCTGGTATAGTAGTGATGGATTTATCACTAGCACTAGTAGCAGCATTACTCCCACCGCCGCCACCACCGGTGGCAAATCGAAACAAGGAATTGGAACGCTGATGATAATGCACATGCCCTCCAACACTGGTGGTAGTACCAGTAGCAGTAGCGGTAGTTGCTGCAGTATTGCCAGTACCAAATGCATCATCTGATGGATTGTCCCCATGTTTATTGCCCACAGTATTGGTTTCATCATCGTCCTCGTCTTCATCATCTTCGTATTCCGCCACGGCAGAATGTCCCCCCAGAGTAATGGTCACATGTGTCGTTGGTGGTGGTAAGAGAGTGAGTGTATTGTTATTGTTTGTGGCTGTTGTAGTGCTGCCTGTGGAAGAAGTTAGTTGATTTTGTTTATGCAGTTGTAATTGTTGTTGATGCTCTGATGCAGATAGTGATGCCGAGGAGGAGGATGCTGATGACGCAGCACTGTCGATAGTAGCATTGTTGGTGGTGGTGCCGCTGCTGGCAATGGTGTGCCGAACAACTGCATTGGCTGCAGCAGTTGAAGTTGTTGTTGAAGTAGTAGTAGTAGTAGAAGTGCGAGGAGGTGTCGAAGGGTTGGCAGTGGCAGCAGCAGCAGCAGCAGCAGCATGATGAGTGGGATGAGCATGATGATGATGATGCAACGAAATTAAATTCCGTGCAGCCTTGATTCTAACTTTGACGGTGGATGGCATTATTGCTAATGATTGATGTGTATTCTCTCTTGGGAAAGTAGATGCTGTTGATACTGCAGTGATTCGTCCACTGGCTCTCGTTCGCGTCGCTGTCGCTGCTACTTACTGCGCAACGCTGCTGCATTGGCTACAGCAGCTGTAGATGATAATGTTGTACGCTGCCTCTATCTTTCTTCGTCCCTATGGCAGCAGGATAGGCAGTATTGATATCGTCGTCATCGCCGTCGCCGTCCATCTGCATTCTTCATCCTTCATCTTCATAGTCTGGTGCTCGCTGATGCAGTAAACAGACCTGCGAAAGATATGGCGGGAAAGCAATGATACGGCGGGAAAGCGAAGATATGAAAGATATGGCGGGAAAGCTACTCCTCTAGGTAGGAGTACTTACAACATAGGAGTAGATACTTGGTTGACCATGCATCACCATCCCCGCAGTAGATAGAATCCTTGTATCGTACGACTACGCGCGGCCCCCCTTGCCCCTTGCCAAGCCGTCGTCGTCACAATCGGAACCTATTGCAACTCTCTAGCTCTCTCTAAAGCACGAACTCCGAATGACGACGGCAACCGAGATGACGATGACTTGCTGTACGACGAGACGATGACGATGACGACGACGACGACGACGACCTGCGGTGGACGATATTTATCCGAGATCCGAGATGAAATCTTTCATCTCTCGCAGCATGCGACGCAACAAACTGTTGAAGATTCATTTTCTCTTCCTCAGATGAAATGTGTCGTGTTGATGCCGCAAGCCATGCATCCACACAGTTGAAGATATAGCGTGTATTGAGGGTGTATCTAGTACACCATCATGTTCGTGAATAATTGTGTCTATTGTCTAGTATTTCTTGTGGTGTGTTACGAGATAACAAAAAGAACTCTCTCATCAAATCATCGACTTCTGAATACAAGTCAGAACTGGTAGTTGAATCTTGTTTCGCTTAGCTTTGCACAGTTGCCCAATAACATATGAACAGGGTAGTGTTTCTTTTACTAATTAAACAAACAAGGGTGCTTTCAGTATTGCCATTTTGTGATGATGTCCATGAGAGATGAGGACGTTACTGCTATTGTTGCCGTTATCATGTCAACTATTCATCACGAATCGGCAAGGACACAACTGGCATGGCATCCTCCGCAATAATTGGCCTCACAGATGTAATCCGCCTCACACATCGCTGCACTGCACGGATCAGCAATGCACTGTACGGGCGGTTCACACACTCCCGACGGTGATCGACAATGTCCTGCAATTCGGCATGGCAATTCCTGGATTGGTGGTGTGCCAATCGTTTCCAAAGTGGCTGGTGTTTCGGTAGTAGTAGTGGTGGTGGTTGTTTTCTTCTCCGCTTCGACACACCCCTTCCCACCATCATTTTGATTGATCACACCATCCTCATTTCCATCAATACATACATATCCCTCTCGACAATCCCGTTCCAATTCCGAAGCAAAGCAGGTAGGCCCCCCATCGGCCATGGCACATGGCATTCGACATACCTCACCCACCATACATCCATTTGATGTGGCATCTCCATCAGTCTCATTATCGGTAAATATCGCTGGGAATGGACTGGTGTAATCACACGAACAGGTTGGTAAACATGATTCTTCTTCACAATACAATCCAGGGTTAATGGCACACAATTGTCCAGCGATGGGACATCCTTCATTGGTTGATTCATTGCAAACGCATTTCCCAGAGGATGCATGACAGACTAATCCTTCTGCACATTGGGTGTCGGAGGTGCATGGTCCTTCGAACATGGGGAACAGCATATCTTTATCTTGCTTGTCGATGATAACCGGTGTGGTAGTAGTAGTCGTCGCAAGAGGGGTACCCAACCCATCGCATGCTTTCAATTTGGATACACTCACACCAGCGCCATGTGCCGAGCATATACTATCATAGGTTCGACCATCGCAACCACATACCGGATTGTACTCGGCCATGCAAACTAGTGGCTTGGTTCGGCATGTTCCGGATTTTATGTCGGTGGCGGTAGAAGGTTCACTGCACGCTCCATGATCCAATTGACAGAATTGATCGGATGATGTACATGTGGAGTTTCCATTGCTTAGATCAATAGTGCATCGGGTGACCAATGGTGCCGAGACTGTAACCATGGGAGGATTGGTAGTAGTAATACATTCTCCTTCATAGGAAACACTCATCCCGGCACCATGGGCTTCACATTGATTCCCATATGTTTTGCCATCACATCCACATACTGGATCATAGAGGAGGGCACATAACTTTGGTTTCACTTGACATATTCCGGTGGTCACCACTGTGGTAGTGGGGGTGGAGATACAGGATCCCATGTCTACTTGACAGAATTGATCTTCGGCGGGGCAATCAATGGAAGTGAAGGTGGTGTAGTCCAGTATGCATTTGGTGGGGAGTACGCCAAGTTTGGGAATGAGGTCACCTTTTCCAGAAGTTGTAATAGTCGTCGGACAATACCCCACAGCGGCTAAACTTATGCCTTCACTGTGGGCAATGCATTCGTTATTGTAGGAGATGCCATTGCATCCACAGACTGGATTGATGGTTCGTGAACATTTGTTTGGTTGGGGTTGGCAGGTGCCAAAGTACATTGTTGTGGAAGAGCCGTCATTCTTGTTGTTGGTGGGACAGATTCCCACATCGAGTTTGCAAAAATGTTGAGATGCACATGAGGGATAGATGGTATCGACTATGGGAGTAGTGCCATCGGAGGAGAGGGCACATTTGCCGACATTCGGATTCTTGGTAGTGCTGGTAGTCGTAGTNGGGAGTAGTGCCATCGGAGGAGAGGGCACATTTGCCGACATTCGGATTCTTGGTAGTGCTGGTAGTCGTAGTAGTGGCAGTAGTGGTGGTGGTGGCCGCTTTGGTCGAAGTGGTTGTGGTAGATGTAATTTTAGTTGGATCAGTGACCGTAACCGTGGGCCAATCGTTGTCAGTAATTTGCACCTGAGGCTTTGGTGTCGGCTGCTTCGTCTTTGCCACCTTGCCCCTCTTCTTCTTTTTATTTTCATTGGCATTTTTTCGCTTGGCATTTTCGGCTTTGATAAAGGCGGTAACTTGTGCTACTGCTTGATCCTCGGTGGCATCGTCATCGAGGTTATCATCAACAACAACAAGTAACTGACGCAGTTGGACCTCAAGCTGTCGCGTCTTCGGCGGCATCATCATCATTTGGTGTCGTTCTAGCTGCTGCTCATGGTGCTGACCGCGTAGACCCGATGATGGTGTCGTCGTCGCCCCGACGACCATGGAGGTGTGGGCGAGTAGGAGGAGGGCTATTGCGGAGGTAATGGAAATGGCGGCACGAGCACGAGTCTGCTGCCGCTGCCGCCGCCGCCGTCGATGCCGCATCGTCGTCGTATCCGTCATCGTCATCATCATTATGGTGAATCTGTCGAGAGAGAACGTCGATGGAGTGGGGCACGTGTCGTCGAAGATGATAATATTAGAATGTTTGGCAAGCTTTTGAGCAGAGGGTGGCTGGAGCTGGAGCGAGAGAGGAGGCATAAATCATTAATCGTATCACCCTCTTCCCTCCTCATGGTTCAACATCATGGTGAAACGAGAGCGCGACGATGCACTGCTGCAGGCTGCATGCATAATGTT